>KV004063.1:0-31066 GCA_001598015.1 Dorcoceras hygrometricum | reverse complement strand
GCTTGCCGCTTTACCAAAAGCTATAGCTGGTGGTAACGGTGCAACTCCAATCTTTTAAACCGTATAGCAACACAAGCGCCACGGTTCGATCGCTCTACCTAGCAGGGGCAATTATTGCACTCCAACAATCCCCCTTCCAATAATTGCACTCCTTGCCGAGCGCTTGCCGCTTTACCAAAAGCTATAGCTGGTGGTAACGGTGCAACTCCAATCTTTTAAACCGTATAGCAACACAAGCGCCACGGTTCGATCGCTCTACCTAGCAGGGGCAATTATTGCACTCCAACAATCCCCCTTCCAATAATTGCACTCCTTGCAATCAATGGAAATCGAACCCGTGACCTTGGCTCTGATACCAATTGTTGGTCCGATAATAAGGATCAAAAAGAAAGATCAGCAGCCGCGCTTTTGTAAAAAGACTTTAAAAAGAATTTTGCGCGCTGCTGATACAAACTCTTGAGCTGCAATAGCTCGTTGTTCTTGAACATATAAAATCATCTGAGCACCGGAGACAGATCTGGTATGATTTAAAAATCATGCGGAAAATACCAGAACTGAATCCTAGATTTTAAAACAACTCAAACAGATTTATGTACAACATAAATCTGTTCGAGACTTGCAATGGGCTTGTGTGCTGCTGAAATGAGATGCTAAGTGCTGAACTGTTAATGCGAATGCTAAATACAAGCAAGTGCTGAACTGTAAACGTGCAATGCTAAAGTAAATGCTTGCTGAATGAATAAAGAACACAATACAGTACGCAGCATATTTGTTTATGGAAGTTCGGATATCAACATCCTACATCTCCCCTTCTTCCACCTCGGAAGGATCCACTACTTCATAACTGCACATCAGCCGCAACTGTGTGACTAACTACATACATACACAAGAGTTTTACGTCTTCAAGCTTGGACGGGAACTGTAAACATATTTCTAGCGCCTCTTCTCATCTGCTGAATCTTCAACTGTAGCTTCTGCTGAATGATGACGTCACTGCTGATGTCATCTACTCTTTACGCTCCAGCTAATCTTCTTCATTCCAGCTCCAGCTCCAGCTTGCGATACATCCTGCTTCTTGAAAGGCGACTGTTAATAGATTCATTAACAGTACTTATAAACGCGACTGCTGATAGATTCATCAGCAGTACTTATAATTATGACTGTTGATAGATTCATCAACAGTACTTATAATCGCTTCCTTTCTTGCGCCTCCAGCTGATCTTCATCATCTCGAACTAAATCTTCAGCGCGCTTCACTATTCCTGTAACAGCTGGTTCACTTTGCTCTTCAGCGCTTGCAGCTGATCTTCATCATCTGCTAGATTAATATGCTCCAGCTGGTTCAACTTTGGCCTACGCCTGATTACGAACAGTTGAAACAACTCTGGACGTCTCCATCGCTAATTCAACTGCTGATTCCATGAACGCACCAAACCAACTGCTGCACATTTATTGTGAACCAACTGCTGAACATTTCTTTGATCTGAAATCTACGCACTTGAGTAGAATTGTTAGAATAACAACAGTAGGTTTTGTGTAATTCAAAACTTAATCAGGATCTGTAAAAACAGATCCAACATTTTGACTGGACCAGAGATGGTACAGCAGACAACAGATATTGTGACCAGGATACGAGATCGGATGAGGACAGCTCAGAGTCGTCAGAAGAGTTATGCCGATCGGAGACGACGAGATCTGGAGTTGGCAGTAGGGGACCATGTATTTGTGAGGATATCGCCTATGAAGGGGGTGATGCGCTTTGGCCGGAGAGGCAAGCTCAGTCCAAGATTCATTGGACCGTTTGAGATTTTGGAGAGGGTCGGTACATTAGCATATCGTGTAGCACTACCACCCAGCCTGTCAGCAGCGCATAACGTGTTCCATATTTCGATGCTTCGGAAGTACGTCCCGAACCCATCTCATGTGCTGGATTTTGAGCCGCTTCAGTTGGCACCAGACTTGTCTTTTGAGGAGCGACCAGTTCAGATCTTAGCGCAAGAGGAGCGCAGACTTAGAGCACGGAGGATTCCGATGGTCAAGGTCCGGTGGAAGAATCACTCAGCAGATGAGGCTACCTGGGAGACCGAGGCCGATATGCGAACGCGCTATCCAGAGCTTTTCGGTACGTAACTCAATTTCGGGGACGAAATTTCTATAAGGGGGGGAGAGTTGTAACGCCCAAAAATCCTAATTACGTGAATTGAATGCATGACTAGGAGGAAAACCTTATGTTAATATGATTTGCATGTCATGTATGTGTTTATGTGATGATTTTATGCTTTACGTGTGCTTATCGCTTTACGGTACGGTTTGAGACCGGTAAGAGGGGACGAGTCCGGAGTCGACCAAATCGAAAATATTTTAATGTTTTAGCACTTAGACATATTTTAAAGCAAAATATTTTTATTTTATGCACAATTTCCAAGAAAATGAGATTTTATACACGGTTACCGAGGAGGACCCGTTTTTCGCCTATACGGGCCATTTTTATGACTTTTATGACACTTTTAAAATTGAGAGGCCTCATGTTACGAAAATTAAAGGCTTGGGGGCTGATATTTAAATATTTTTAAGCCTTTTTAATTAGGGGATGGGCTAGTATAATGATGGGCTTATATTTTTTTAAATAAAACAAGGTGGAAGGGCTTTTTAGCCCATTTTTTTCACACACCCTCCACCTAAACTCGAAAATTTGCCCTATCCCTCCTCTCATCAGCCAACTTCAGACTCCATACTCTCCTTGGTGGCCGAAAATTGCAAGTTTCTCCATTGGAACTCAAGGTGTGGTCGTCTCCATTGCCCTCCGCCCCGGTATCACGTATTTTTGCTTCTCTATCAACCAAGGCATGTTATATTCTTTCTTTTCTCACCATATAAATCATAATATACTGTTTTTACAAAGATTATGCATGAATTTTATGTGAATGTTTCAGATCTCAAAGTTTATGTTCATGATCATGCTTGTACTCATATGTGCACCTCACGGTTTTGATCCTTTTTGCATGGCTTCGGTTCATGGGATGCTTGAGGGGTCTTGCTCATGTTTAAGTGGTTCATGGTGGTCCTAGTAGTGTTAAGTGGTTCATGGTGGTCCTAGGAGTGGCTTTTCGTGGTTCGAAGTGGTGGAATTGTGGTCGAACCAATGGCTTGATGTCGCACACCGAGCAGTGTGTGTTTGTGCATGTCGCGTGCGTCTCTTTCCCAGCGTTCGTTCTCCTTCGTGCGAGCTCGGTTGGGGCTGTGGTTGGTCTCGTTAGAACCTCCTGGACCTGGGGGTGACCAGCCAGAAGGGCTCCGTCAGTGGTGGCCGGAGCAGGGAGAACGAACGCGAAAACCAGCAGGTGGTCGCGACGGCGCAGTATGGCTGGTGCGTCCACTTGTAGCGGCCATATCTCCCTGGTTAGGTCACGGTTTGAGGCAAGGTCGGTCACGTTAGAACCGCCTGGACCTGGGGGTGGTCCAGTAGGAAGGGCTCCGGTAGTGGTGGCCGGAGCATGGAGAACGAAGGTAACAACCGGAGACTGGTCGCGGCGGCAGCTTGTGCAGGAGAGTGTATTTTAGGTTTAGGGTTGAGTGTTTGGTTTGGGCCGGTTCGTTTGGGCCGATGGGTCGGTTCAATCGGGCCGGATCGAGTGGTTTAAGTGTCGAGTGAATATTTGAAGTTCGGTCCGAGTTATTTTATTTTTGGGCCGGGTTATTTTATTTTTAAAGTGCGGGTCGTTTTTGTCGGGTCAAGTCAACTTTTTAAGTTCAAATTAGTTTCGGGTCAAAATTATTTTTGGGTCAATGATTTTAAGTCAAAATCTATTTTAAGTTGCTGGAATTTTTAATTTAAATTGGGTTTTTAGCCAAATTAGTGCACTTTGGGCCGATATTTATTTTAATGAATTTTAAGCCTTTTTAACGATATTGGGCCGAGTCCTTCAAACGAATTTAAAAACGGGTTTGTTCTTAGTTGTTGGGCCATTATGAGTTGGACTTAGTATGATTTTAAGTTTGAGTTGAGGCTTTAGGCTTAGAAGTAGTGGGCCAGTCGCTTGAGCCAGTCCTTGATCGGGCCGAGAAAATAATACATAGGCCCATTAATATACATTTAATTTTATATGTATCATGTCATGTATTTAAGTATGTAATGTTTTAAGAAAATTAGAATATATTGATGGTCCAAGGTTTTAAAGTTGCATAATTTTTATAAAACGCATGCATCATGAAAGTTTAAATTATGTTAAGGCATGTATGAAAATGTTTTTGAGAAATTGAAGTGTTGTGGGGCAAAGTAACGATGGGAGTTAGCCGGGTAGCCGGGCCCAGGGATCCCCTGTTAATGTATAACGATTATGAGCCTATGGATCCATGTGATCACGACATGGTGAAGTGGCAAGCATAGAGGTGTGACAAAGTTGCATGATTTTTATAAAACGCATGCATCATGAAAGTTTAAATTATGTTAAGGGCATGAATGAAAATTTTTTGGGAAATTGAAGTGTTGTGGGGCAAAGTAACGATGGGAGTTAGCCGGGTATCCGGGCCCGGGGATCCCCTGTTAATGTATAACGATTATGAGCCTATGGATCCATGTGATCACGACATGGTGAAGTGGCAAGCATAGAGGTGTGACATATAGGGATCCCGAGGTAAGGTCGGGTGAACCACACCGCCACGTACGTTGGTTTATAGATTGATCAATCGAATTTTAACGGCTCTCACTTCATGGATACGACTCGCATGTTCTTTTAAGTTATGTTATGTATTATGTTATGCCTTAACATATATGTTATGATGATTTATGTACGACTCCAGCATGATTTAACGTTTTAAGGCCTTTTAATGTACGCATGTCATGAAAATTATGTTTATACACTTATGTGCTTGTATGTGGTTTTACTATATGTACCTTGTTATTAGCGGATATAGCATGCTGGACTTTTAGGCTCACTAGGTTTATATGGTGCAGGTGAGCATGATAATGTTGATGATATTACTCTAACCGACGGTGAGCACGTCTGATGCTCCGCTGCGGCTGTTACCCCGTGACCGCTTAGTTATTTCATGTTACCTACTTTTAAACATGTTCAGTTTTTCCGCAAACAGTTTTTGAGTACTCTGATTTTTATGATTTGTTTTTGAGACGTGGATTAAGGATTTTTGCAGTCATTTTATCGCATGTTGAGATGTTGTTTTAATGCTTAAGTTATGGTTTTATTTATCGCTTTCATTAAATGTTATTCCACGTAATTCCGAGGAGGCCATTTGTAGTATAAGAAGGTAGTTAAAAATGCTGTGACATTCCTTGTACTTTATGTTGATAACATTCTACTAATTGGGAATGATGTAGGAATGTTGCAGTCAACTAAAGTATGGTTGTCTAGTAGATTCTCGATGAAGGACATGGGTGAAGCATCCTATATTCTGGGAATATAAATCTATAGGGATAGATCGAAAAGGATGCTCGGACTCACCCAAGAAACCTACATCGATATCATACTTAAGCGGTTCTCTATGGAAGAGTCCAAGAGAGGACACCTACCTATGTGTCACGGGGTCACTCTATCTAAGTCTATGTGTCCAAAGACTGATGAGGAGATAGAGAGTATGACACTTGTGCCATATGCCTCGGCAATAGGTAGTATCATGTATGGTATGATCTCAACTAGACCAGATGTCGCATACACTCTAAGTGTCACGAGCCGCTACCAAGCCAACCCCGGCCAAATGCATTGGAAGGCTGTGAAAGATATTTTTAAGTACTTACAAAGGACTAAGAATATGTTCATGGTCTATGGGGGTGGTGAACTGAAATTAGAAGGCTACACTGATTCTAGCTTCCAATGTGATGTGGATGATTCGAAGTTAACCTCTGGATTTGTATTCATGCTCAATGGTGGTGCTGTCTCTTGGAAGTGTTCCAAGCAAGACACCATCGCGGATTCAACCACTGAGGCTGAGTACATCGCAGCATCAGCTGCTGCTAAAGAGGCGGTTTGGATGAGGAATTTCGTCCAAGAGTTGGTCGTAATCCCTGATGGAGTTGGTCCAGTTCCGGTGTACTATGACAACACAGGTGCCGTTGCGCAAGCAAAGGAACCTAGGTCTCACCAAAGATCCAAACACATACTGAGGAAATACCACATAATCCGGGATATTGTGGCTAGAGATGACATAGCAGTCGAGAGAGTCTCCTCTGCAGACAACATTGCTGATCCACTTACGAAGCCCTTGCCAGGACCGTTGTTTGAAAAACATCGCGAAACAATGGGACTACGTCTGATGAGTAGTTGGCTTTAAGGCAAGTGGGATATTGTTAGAGTAGGTGCCCAACTAGCCAACTTGTGGCGTGTGGGTTCTTGTTGACTCTATGTAAAACGATATTATTTATGAAATTCGTATTCTTTTATGGCATTCTTTATCGTCATTATTTTATAATGTTAACAATTGTGTTGGATAAAGACCTAGAATGCACCATAGTATATGTTAGATGTGATAGTGGATATGATGGCTATAATGAAACACATCTAATAGTCACTATGTATTCTAAACTCGTTCCTAGTCTATTGGGCCGTCAAAATGAGGATAAGGCCGCCCGAGTTTGAGACTAGCATCTGCGATGTGAAGTACCACGTTTCATTGGTAGGGAACATTGTGATGTTCTGAACATGCAGATGGATAGTGACCTGATGATCTATCGAACTACCCTCGTTCGGACTTTCCAAGTGTTACCATTTGTCGAGTGGATTAAGTCCGAGGTCTTGGTTGTACAGATTAGTCCTCATTACTCGAAACGTCATTGAGGCTCTACATGATAGGTGCCTCACTTTGACCCGTTTACCGACTCAGTTGGGGTCATCAGGTGGCGGGGTTGGGTGAGGTCCCGATGCATGTAGGAGTCGATGTTTCGTTGTAGAGGATTCACCGCTCGTCCTTGTGCGTGGATATCCTATGCTATCTGAGGAGATAATAGTGTGACAAATCTCTGGCCAGAGTACTAGATGTGTTTTGGGTAAATGGGTTTGTCTAGTAACACACGCGATGTCACTATTTGATCTCCAAGATGTATGCATGGTTATTGGATCTCTAGCGACTCTCGATTTACCAATGGTCGTTGATCTGATCGGGATATTTGTGATGAAAGGACCGTTCTATACGCTAACCATGACCGACTGGTTCTTGCAGGCACTATCAGTGATACCTAGGGATCATGGGGCGATGTTGCTAAACTTTTTACCATGATCCGATGGGTTAATCCGAAAAATGTGGTTTCGGAGTCACAAATGTTGTGAGACCACGGCTAGCTGTTAAATAGGGTCAAAATGCAATTTCCCTAAGCTTGGGCTAGTTTGACTATCCTTAAAGCTTACAGGGGCCAAACTGCTATTTTGGATTAGGTGGTCCGAAAAATTATTTTCACATCATAATGCTCAGTTTTGTAAACTGTGTAGATCGGTCCGATCTGATCGTCGATCGAGATTATGATGGAGCCACAGTGATGGACTTGAAACCAATGTTCACCCTGGGCCTGGGCCCGACCCAAGCCCATTAAGCTGGTTCAAGCCCATGGAAAATCTATAAATAGAGGCCCTGGGGTATTAATTTGAAACGTACCAAATGCTCCTCAGCATATAATTCTTCCTTCCTCTCCTCTCCTCCCCACGCCGCCGCCGTCGCCGCCGCTGTCGTCGCCCGTCGTCGTCGAAAATCTTGTTTCGACCGTTCCGTCGAGGAGATTCCGTCCGTGAAATCTTCGTCGACTTTTCTAGTGCATACCAGCGAAGGAATTTGGATTCCAGTCGTGGACCGGATTAGGAGGCCAAAACCGCCAACCGTTGAAGTGCCGATTTCCTCGTGAAATTGGTCGGAGCCAGGCGCCTAGACGCCAGCAAGGTATCATTCTAAACATTCTATGTATGTTTATGAATGTTTTTATAGGTGTATTGACCGTTCCCGGGCTCAATATTTTAAATCTTCCGCTGCGTCCCGAGAGCGGGATCCGGATCCGACGCTGCGCCAACAGCAAGCTGGTCGTGTGCCCAGGTGTGAGCTGGTGCACTGGCTGAAAGCTTCAATGAGTTAATATAGTCGACAGCACAAGTCAGGGAAGACATCGAGATACCAGCTTTGAAGAAGCACTTCCCAAACGGAACGAGTTTGGTGAATGAATAAATGGATAGGGTCCTGTGGCTTCAATTAACCCCCATTAATACGACAGTGTGTGAGTTTTAATATTCGATAAATTGAACGTATGCTGTAAATCTCACACACGATCACTCATACATTCGAGAGTTGAGCGAAACAAAAAAATGAATGAATCGCAACTCAAACACTCTCCTTGTAGTCTTTGAACAGAGACGTTAAACAAGTTCTTGTAGTCTTCCTCAGCGAAACGTAAAATAAGTGTTGTCAGACACACAGCTTGCGAGCTGGTGTGCATTGGTGGCTAGGAGTTCTTGCAGCTTGCGGGCTGGTGGATCGGGTTGCACCAGAAGCTGTTGTAATCTCTTCTAGTGGATCACTCTCGTGCGTAAGAAGGGGAGATGTAGGAGATTCAGCTCCGAACTTTCATAAACAAATTGCAGCATTCTTTCTTTACACCTTACTTCATTCAAGCATTGCATACTTTATAAACTATGTTTAAAACCTGTTATAGAGCTTTCGATTTTCATATGATAGTTCATATTGTTAACCGTAAGATTTTATATCTTACATGTCTATCTCTCGGTGCACTAACTTTTTAAGAACACTGAGCTATTGCAGCTCAAGATTTTAAGTAACCAGATTGCACTCAATCTGGACCAGCTTACAGAACTGCTGGTCCAGCTGAGGCGCGATCCGGTTCCCTGTTGCGTGAGGAATTCTCAAATATTTTTTAAATGCTTGCAATTTGGGGGTTTTCGATCCCAAAAATTGGTATCAGAGCAGGTTTTTCTTGAAAGAGCATTTTAAAATTGAAAATTTTTAACGGTTTTAAAATGTTTTCAGCTCTGATAGTCTCTTTCTACGAAAGTTTGTCTGTGCTACAAAATCGTTTTAAAGTGTTTTTAAAACTCACTCTATAAAGATAGAGGGAGTAATGATCTTTGAATAGCAGAGCACTGGACCAAGAGTGAAAGGTGCGGCAACATCTCTGATGTCGAGCTGATAGATTGCGCGAGATCTGTGGACGCCGAAACCTTACTCTGGATGTGCTGAAATAATAGCGCATATGACAGAGTTCGGGAAAAAGCGGAAGAGATTCTGTAAATTCATTCATCATTTATCTTCCAATCTACATAGATGAGATTTTCCAGTAGCATGGAATCTGTCTAAAAATATCATATCATGCATCTGATTTCGCAAACTGTCATCCCTTGCAAAATATTTTCTTTTCGAAAAATAAAATTACCCCGTACTCTGTTAAGGGGGAGTTTTGTTTAAATATTTAATGGGAGACAAGATTTCAAACTTTTTTTGATTCTCACAGAAAGGAGGAGTAAATATTTCCAGCCATAAACATACGTGCATATGTTTATTCAGGTTTTGTATAAATCAAAAAGGGAGAGATAGTTGGATCTGGTTTTTAACATATCAAAATCTTAATTTTGATTTAACACAAAACCTGCTATTATCTCATGAACGATTTAAGATTGATGTGCAGTCTCAGAACAGCTTAGAAGATATCCAAGCTGGTTAAGGACAAACCAGCTCGGATAAAAGAAGACTAGATCAGGGACATAAGTCAAGCTGGATGCTTACGAGAGATTGATTATGGTGGAAGATGAAGATGGAGATGGAGATAAGGAAGAATCTCTGAGAAGTTTGACGAGCTCGAGGTGAACCCCATAAAAGAAGAAGAAATTGAAGAACAGGGTGCACTCGATCAGTCTCTCTAGAAAAGATGTCAAAGCTGGAACAATAAGGGAACACTCGAGTTGGTAAAACCAAAGAAATCCAAGTTGAAACAATAAGGAGACGCCTAAACTGGTACAACAAATTTTTTTTTGAAAATTCCAGTATTTCTTATTTAATATTACTGTATAGATCTAGATCATTTTATCCATATATAAACGTTATATAAATAGAAATATGATAAATAAGAAAAATTATTTAGCATCTTTGATATAATAAATATTATTAAAAAAATTGGATGATCATTTGAAATATATATAATATAAAAAAAATCACTTTAGAGAGGTAAATTACCCAATATTTTTAAAAAGTTAGGATTTAGAATGTCTATTAAAGTTTTACAAGAATAACACCTATTAAATTCACTGGGATAAGTATATATTTATGATATTTCACAAGAAACAATATTTACAAAAAACTCATTTAAAAAATACATATGTGGGGAACTCATGTACTAATAGGAAAGTTGCCTTAAATCCAACGTGGCTACCCCTAACCTGGTGGAGCTTAGCCTGTTCCCCTATTTACTAGCTTCAACTTCCAAAGTGGTACTTAAAGTTGTCCTCAGCGGGTAGCTTGACCTATCAGTCCAGCTTTGTTCAAATGCGTGAGAAAGTGAAACAACAATAATTATCAATCCAACAGCCTGTTCATTATCTACCTCGGGAAGTACGAAGTACCATTCATTACTAGGCAGTTGATACTCTTGTTCCGTCTTTAAACCACTGCCCCTTCTAATTTATCAAAGTGAAAAATCACTGCCATTCGGTAGATTATTGACAGTTGTGTTGTACCACTAGCTTTTAATGGCCCTCGGATTCTTATACTTTCTAAAGTTATTTAAGCAATTATACGAGTAAATAAGAAGTAATTTTAAATTAACTAGTGATAAGAGATAGGAAAAGGAATAACCGAAACTCCATTGAAAAAGATAAAATAGATTCATACATAGCAGTTTGATGCTTCAAGATACAACATAATAGTCAATAGATATAAATGATTTCTACATCCTCAAATGCAAGCCTGCGTCTCTACATTTAATTGCTAGCTAACTAAAGGATGGAAAAAATAATGAAATTTCCCTATAATGACAAAAACAAATTGAACCTCTCTTTTAGTTGTAATCGGTTCTGTTACTTAAACTCCAGCAGTGGCTTTGCCTAATCTCTCTCTCAGTATCTTCACTCCCATGTACCTGCATGTTTATGTTGTACATTAACTAAATCAATTTTAAATTTAATCACCATTCTATGTGATTAAAAAAATATAAGTCAGTATATTGATTTTTTTATGTTGATTATTTAGCATGTAGGAAATTCTTAAGTCAGTATCCTTACCGTCCCAGCATCAGAACCGTGGCTTGAGGATTAGTCCCTGGGGAATCATAGAAAGTTGAACCATCGATAACACGGAGACTGTCGACTCCAAGAACTTTATAATCAGGGCTCACCACTTTGCCCACTTGGCACCCTCCATGATAATGCCATATTGTAATAACAGTGTCTTTGCAAAACTGTTCCAACGACGATGTGTTGTTGGTATGCTTCGGTATAAGATTCACATTGGCTTCAACACTCATATTTAGCAACCTGTCCATTTTTTCCTTGTCATATTGTGTGTAGTTGGTGAAGCGTTTCGAACTAAAGATCTTTTCCATAAGTCTTATTCCTTCCACACATCGTGCTAAGTCATCCGGATGACTGAAGTAGTTGAAGGTGATTGATGGGTTGTCCTCGATGTTCGTGTTTTTTAAGCTTATATGGCCAGTTGACAGTGGCTTGGCAATCTTTTCGAGGATGAAGCCTCCTTGAAAAACTTCATATGGCAAGTCTTGTTTTCTTTCTTTGAAGGCTTGAATTGCTTCGTGTGTTCTTTGCTTTGGAGGAATTGTTGAGAGCTGACCTATCTGGTAACATCACAAAAAATGATAACCAAGATGTTTCAAAATATATCTGATGTAAAGTAAGAGATTCAATACTCAAGTATAAATATAATAATACGAGATATAAAAAGAAGCACAAAGTTTCATAATTTTTCTATATGTTTCTTAACCAACCTCAGCTGAAGCGATTCCATGATGCCGATGAATACTATCAGTAGACTGTCCAAAACCACAGCTAGCTTCAATATACACGCCCAACTTCGTTATACCAACAGTTTCTATGAGGGACATCTTTACAGGCTTATTAGTCGGAACAAAAATAGTGTTGAGAGGATTATCAGACATGCCTTTTCCCACAAGTTCATTATCAAGCACTACAGGAATGTTGAACTTTTCAAGTTCATCCTTGGGGCCAACGCCACTAAGCATCAATAGTTGTGGGCTCCCAATTGCACCAGATGAAATTATGACTTCGCTCTGAGGCCTTTTTGAGATAAAGGCTTGGTGTATTTCCCCCTTTTCATCTTTGAAAGTAACTCCAACTGCTCTTGGTCTTTTCCCTGTTTCAGAAAATTATACAATTACCATAACATCATCGTGTTTTGATCATAAATATAGCATTCGAGGACCTATCGTACAACTCATATTTACCAGTTATTGAATTAACAGAATTCCCAGTTAATCAAAATTTTTTATATGTTTCTGTTTCAATCAAGTTTCTAGACTTACCTGTTGTATCGAACTCGATTTTCTGTACTGTAGCATGCACCAGAACACGGAGATTTTCAGGATTAGCAGAGGCAAGAAGCTCGGCAGCAGTGTGGCGACGGCCAAATCTGTCAAAGATGGTTCCACCAACTTTGGTACCATATAAATGGTCGTAGGTGAATCCATTGTAAGGAGAAATTCCAACTTCTACCAGGCTATCCCTTATTGCTCTCTGCCAGGACCCGAACGGTGGCCGATGAACAATTTGATTCTCAATCCAAGGAAATGCCTCATTCACCAATTCAGCATCCCAGCCTACTCCCTTAACGTAACTGCAAAATCGCAAAATGCAAGAATCAACTACATGGCAATACAGTCACTATAAATGAGCCACGAGTAATTCAAAACACTGGTTACAAATTATGATTCTTGATCTATAATTCATATAACTGCTTTGGAAAAATCAATAAAGAATATGGGACTAAGAAATGATATGATCACATGTCCTATAAATTCATAGTATAAAAGTTGTTTCCATATCATGCCTGATCAAGAGAACAGATCAAATCAATGCCAATGGTTTATATAATAAACTTCATTTTCACGTATTTTAAAGTATTTATAAACATATCTACGTAAGTTAAACTATCGCAAGCCAAACAAAATGAAACAAACTCAAGCGAGTACACCAGATTCAACAAACTATATCACCAGCTGAAAAGACAAAGGACTTGAATATAGCACCACTGTGATAATTATTGAAGACATATGTTACAACTCTGGCATGTAGGTTATCAAATCTTGAGTAGTTTCCAAATATTGGCGCACTTATCAAATCTGTTGCCATGTCACATTTTCTTATGAATAAAATCACGTTACATTTCTGTATTTGAAACCCAACAATGAATGGAACAATATTCAAACTTTTCTGTACTGGATGACGGTAAATGACCGAGTAATAGAATAGTAGTGAACTCCACCAAATAAATTCGTTCACATCATCACATGGATAATTTGTTTCAAATAAATGCAGTCATTTGAGTAGCCCCAATTACAGCACGACACAGCATATCGTCACAAAAACAGAAGACACAGACAAAACAAAAGAGAGTAAAAAACAGGGAGTTGTACCTTGAGCTTGCCCGGGAGTAAAATCCAGCATTGATGCAAGTGCCTCCGCCCAAAACCCGAGCCCTAGAATTAAAAACCCCATCGGTCGAAATGAACATCTGAGAGGCGGAGGTCGACGAAATGTCGGCCAGAGTAATGTGGAAATTCTGCAGGAACGAAACATTAGAATTAGCGAACGGGGTTCCTCCTCTCTCCAGCAGCAAAACGCTGTATTTTTGTGACAGGGTGGCAGCGAGGGGGCACCCCGCCGTGCCGCCGCCCACGATGATGTAATCGAACTCGCCGTCCCCGCTCTGGAATCCCCGATTGGTTGACGGCGGTGGCTGAGATGAGAACGAGCTCGCAGGTCCGATGAATGGGTAGCGGTATTCCGCCGGATGTTCATATTCAGCACCTGAAATTACGAATTTACCATTTAAAGTAAAAAACTCTCTCACTCACTCAATATCCCAGTGGAATGTTAAAAAGTGGCACTTTACGCGGAAAATATGACAAAATGCATCAAAAAATTGAATCTTTTCGTTCACCATGAAGGATTTCTGTAAAAATTGTTCAATTTCTTTTGCATGTTTGATAATTGTTTATCATATATATAAAAATGAAAAAAAGTAGATGGGAAAAAATGGGATCACATTTCCAACTCCAAAGTCCAAAAGCCAAGTAGATAAATACCACTCAGATCCACCAGTCTCTTTTTCTCCCACCAAAACTATTACATACAGATTGCTCAATTCTTGAAAAAGCTAGAATATTTCAACACATATATATATGTATGCATCATGCATGTGTACTTGCATATAATGAATCCAGAATGAAGATAGAGAGACAAGGATTTGTAAAACAAAAAACCTTGACATAAAGTGGTGAGGAAGAAGAATAGAAGTAGAGCACAATGAACACCAACACCACCACCAAGAAGAGCCATTGGGGGGCAGCTAAGGAGGCCACAGCAGCACCCAAAAAATAAAATATAATAAAGCTGAAAAACACGCACTACACGCACTGCTCCCTTCCAATTACACCTCCAACCTTTATGTGTCTTTCTCTGGTTGGTCTTCTTTCTCTGTCTTACATGAATATATATGTGAAGAATGCATATTATCTGAGATGCAAAGAAATAAAGGCCTTTTTAATTAATTTGATTTTTGTTTGATTAATTTATTGAGTGCAACTGCATGCATGCAGGGGCGGGGCAAAGACAATAATTCATTATGATGATTAATTATCTAAATAATAATGCACAGTATATGATAAGAATCATTAAGAATGTGGTTGGGTTTGACATAATGATGCAGAAAATTCTAAATTTGAGTGGAGATGAGTTATTATGAGGCATTTAATTGTTTGCTATTTTTTCGTAATATATAAATCACATTAAATGCAACAGAAATCCCAACTGAGAAAAATGGCATTTAATGGGGAAATGAATGGGACGGTTGGAGAGATCATTAATTGCATGGAGCGGCATTTGGATTCCTTTTTTCTTTTGGTTTAGATCAATTATATAGATGTTTAGTTATTTAATTACATGAAAGAATGAAGAAATCAGGAAATTTATATATATATATGGAGATTACTTATTATGGTAGGCGACGTTAGAATTTAGAACATCTTTATTTGTCATTCATGTATGTTTGTTTGTTTCTGTATATCTATATAACAAAATCTAACTTGTTTTGATCATATGAACTCCTTTTCACCTACTCGAACAACTTAACATAACTTGTCCTAGAGCATGAATTTATCGAATGAGTTGAACAACGTGACACATAGTATAAAATATATAATTTAGGTCCGAATTATGCGGAAGAAGTATAAATTCTATATATGTTCACCTAAACGGTGATATGATTTGCCTCAATCATATTCGACATAGGTATCTTGTAAGACAGTCTCGCTTGTTTCTATTCATAAGAACGGTTCGACTAAGTCCATCTAAAAATACCTTTGGAGTTAAAGCAATACTTTTGACATGGACAACAATATTTTATTATGGATCGGATCAATTTGGAGAAAATTTCGATTAAACTCATATTTATTATTACTTTTTATTATTAAAAGTATTTTTATGTGTTGTGATCGACTTGCGAAATATAAACGGATGAGATGATCTGACACAAGTTTTGCATATGGATTATTAGTTAATTGATATGAGTGTGGTCCATTTGCATTATTTATTAGCCGTTTGCTTTCGTCAAATCAAACTTCAAATGTGGGCGCCTGAGATGCTCAGCCGAACATCTCATGAAATTTTTAAAATTTTCATGAGATGTTCGGCTGAGCATCTCAGGCGCCCATGTTGTCGCCCATGGTTGACGCCCACATTATCATGCCTATATATATATATATATTCCTTATTTAAAATATTAGCATTTTAATTTCACCACCCTGAATAAAATTAATGACCACATGCTATGTATGTAAATCACACATGTTAGAAATTTCGATTTCTTTAAACAAATTGACTATACTGTAACTTCTATATTATCATAAAAAAATGAATTTAGGGAAAATAGATAAACTATTTAAAAAATATAGCAAAATTTTCACTTGGATGCGGTAAAAATGCTTTGATAAAGTGCAAACAATTTAACATGGTCCGGGTGAATTATTTTTAAAATCTTTATCCTTGACTTAACTTTATTTCACTCCTTATGTCTGAAAATTTTGTTTTAACTCCTTAATAAAATTACTTCTTTGTTATAACTCTCTCTTTTCCCATATTATCCCTGTTTTTATTTAATATTAACTATTTTTTTAGTCCATCATGCTTCCTTAAAATATTAACTCTCATATCTTTGATCGAAGTATTGCCGGGTCATATTCACCGGGTTTTACAAACGATTCCTCACAGTTTAACCACACAGTCGTAACTGATGGTTCCTGCCGTGAATTTCTTCAACAATACTCAGCACAACCTTGTTTCGTTTCCTACCTCAAGACGTGGAGTAAAACATTTAATTTTGAAAAATAATACATGAGATGAGAAAATCCTGTTAATTTTGTTCGGACATAACATATTATAACATTAATAACCTCCCAGGAGAGGAGAAGTAACTTATTTAGCTACTTATAGTAGCTGGAATACGACCCTCGTAAACTTGAAATATTATAACTGAATTTTTTTTTAAAGAAATTGAAGAGAATGATCGATATCTTCAACTTATTTCCAGCTCTCTATTTATAGATGTCTTGGACGGATTTCAACCTTGATCAAAGAATCTTGTAGAGCTTGCCAACTGCCCCTTTAGTTATTTGTTAGGTGGCATTGTCTTCCACTAAGTGAATAACGGTCCCGTACTGGTTGATTACATGTCATCTTTATTTTTGTCAAGGAATCTTTTGCTTTTATTGAGTTCCCGGGAAAACCGTAACTCGTGTGGTCCCTCACCACTTGGACTTGTATCTTCCGATCATATCTTGGACGAAAGTTAATGATACATTCACTTAGTTCTGATAGAATTTGAATCAAAATTTCACTTTGTTCATCTCTGTGAGATAGACCTATAGTATCAATGCTCTTTTATCGATATGTCATCTTCACTTAATGCTGAGACTAGAGAAATTTCGTCCGTAGAAGGGTTTTTTAATATATTTCTAGACATCCGACCTTCTTTAACTTGATAAAATGAAAGACTTCATGTGAGTTTTTCCCTGGTGGTTCTGGGTCTCCACTGAAAATACAACTTTAGATGTCCCCCTTGACAAAATATTCATTATTTTCTCAGTTCTCATATACTACTTCTTGGATCCACTTTGTAGAAATGATATTTCCAAGAATACTGGAGAAGTTGTATAAACTGGGGCAAGAGCCCCAAAATGATACCATAACTTGATATTTGTTGGATGAACATTAGGAGTCATCCAAATCCTTGGGTATTTTCCTATTATGTCAACCCAACATGTTGGCGGATTAATTAATGTCCTGCATTTTAAGTTCTCCCACTTCTGTTGATAACTGGAAAAGGAGAAATTGCAATTTCGTTAGTATCAACCTTAGTTTTTCCCTTGTCGGGTTGAGATATAAGGTTGGTCTCTTCCTCTTCAATCACCGAGGCGAAGGGCTGACTTGAGGACTCGGGACAGGAATCTGGAGTCTCAATTTTTGCTTGGACCAACTCATCGCAAGATGATCCCGACTTAGTACTTTTTCTAGTACTTGAATCCCTGCTCCAGGTGTAGAGCCCTACACTCTAATATACTTCATTTTAGAAACCAATTGCTTCTATATGACCTCGAGGATTTTCCTTTGTAACAACAGCTGACTGTAAACCGGTAAACATTATGTAATTCAATAAGAGACTATGCTCTTATCAGCTTGTTGTAGCCTGCCTACAACTTCTACATTTATGGCAAGCTTGTTGGATTTAGTTTGAAGTTTTTCAAGGTGTTCCCTCAAATGCCTATGTATTTTGATGATGATATCGACATCAGCGCTATCCACATCTTGTTAGAAAATCTGCAAGAGTATTTTAATGACATTTAATAATAACAATATCAAAAATATAATTTGACATAAAGTTTGCCACCTTAGTAATCTAGCTTTCTCTAGTTTAGAATCAAGTTCATTTTTTAAGAAACCTTTAACTTGAGTGCTGTCAATTTTCAAAGTAAATTTCTTTGCAAATGAAAATAAGGGCCATTTTAAAAAGCAATTTTTATTGCAGAAAATTCATTGTCATTAATGTGTCATCGTATGTGTTAAGAGTAAAATTGAAGTTTGGTGATAACAAATACAAGAACTCGAACAGACTACAACAGAACGTCAGAGATCAGCTCACAACGTGTCGTAAGATCGGAACGTCACATATCAGCTCAGAGCAAGCATATCAGATTAGAGTGTCGCAATTCAGCTTAAAAGCAAGCAGAACGGTTAGAGAATCATAATTCAGCTCAGAGCTTGTCGATCAGCTCAGAACAACAAAGATCATCTCAGAGAAAGCAGAACAGTTTAGAGCATCGCAGTTCAGCTCAGAGAAAGCGAATCAGTTTAGAGTGTCGCAGCTCAGATCAGAGCTTGTCAATCAGATCAGAACAACTAAGATCAGCTCAAAGCAAGCAGAACAGATTAGAGCGACATGGAACTGCTCAAAGTAGAGCTTCGTAATCATAACAGAGCATAAGTGGAGGAATCATCCTAGATCAGATTCAGATCGGAGCTTCGTAGAAATAACAACTTGCACTAGACTATGGAAACAGGACAGCTTAGAGCAAAGACAGCACATAGAACAACTCAGATTGCACGAACAGCTTTCAGCTTAGATCATATAAGCTTTTAGATCAGAGCGTGAAGAGTTCAGTTCTCAGGTCAGTATTTATATGAGCAGTCACAGATCAGCTCAGAAGAACGCTTTTCTGGATCAACTTAATATGGAATATCAGATCAGAACGGGAAACGTTTTGCTCAGAAAAGAACATCTCAGATAGTTTTTTGATCAGATCGCAAGAACAGATTACAGATTTCATGTAACAGCTCATAGCTCACAAGCTTTCAGATCGCGCATATAGGGAAACAGCTCAGAGCGAACAACATTCAAATTAGACGTGAATCTATCAGATCATATTAGAGCGAATCAAGCGCTAAATCATTGACTCAATTACCGTATGCTATTTCTGTACCTAACGGTAACATTCCACAGATTCTGGTACGAAGGAAGGCAAGTTCTTCAAGAATAGAAAAAGATCAACTAGCCAATAAAACAAATAATCAAAGATCGATGGAGCTGGAGATCTATAAATAAAGAACGATGAATGACGAGTGCGAATTACAACTGTTACCGTGACGATACATTTCACAAGTTACAACGCACAAAGCTACCAGCATATACAGACTGAAAGTCTACTGTTCATAGTCTTACAAATCTGCTCCCAAAAGCTTGAAATTCATATTTCTGAGTTGTAACCACTCTGTAGATTCGTATATTCAATTTTAAATAAAAACAGAGTGTGCAGAGCGTGTGTGAGCTGAAACTGTAACAACCGGACTTTTCTCAAAGAAATTTAGAAATTCGGGGTTCGAATTGAGAGACCCAAAAATTTCAATATTAACAAACATAAAAGTCATTACTAAAATTCTGGACTAAATTGCGAATAAACACAATTCATTACTGCTGAAATGCGAAACAAACGAAACAATGACATGAGCGGAAGTAATACCAAAATCTGATAAACACTTTTCAGGATTAAGGAAAGAAATCAGCTTTAAGGGTGTATATCAACACAAAACTAGATCCCCAGCCGAACGCAATAACATACGCGGAACTGATACAACATCTGATAGAAATACGAAATAAGTATAAATAGAAGTCTGAACGGATTTCTATTGTTCGAATGAACTAGGAATCTGTTATAATACAAAAACACTACAACTGAAGTTTCTGTACAACAAAACAAAGTCTGAAGAGAACAACGAAAGATGTCCACGATAAACACATCCTTCCTTTCTGATCATCTCCCTCCAGCTCCTTACTGCTAATTATCTGCACTCAATGAAAATTAGTGAGCCAAAGGCTCGGCAGGTAAAATCTGGAATAACAAAATCATGCAATAGAAGCTGAAACTGTAACTGGAATCTGAAATCTGAATACATAACTGAAGTCTGAATACGCTTTAGAATGAACAAGCGCAATAACATATCTAAAAAATCTGATAGAAACTGAAAGCATAAACATAATCAAATTCTCAAAACATTTTCTTTAAACATTCTCTAGAGCTGTGATTAAAATCACACTTGCGCTCTTCTTTCTATTTTCTGAAATTATGACAACACTTTAAACATTTTGGTCCAATTCGTTTGATCAAACTCCTGATATCAGTCTCTTAGCACTATGGCTCATGGTGAAGGGATATACAGATCCGTCGACCTATACACCTGATCCTTCCTCTGTTGAAAGGGCACACGGTTCGTCAGCCGCGCACTCACCCTTCCTCTGGGGACCCTCTTTGTTGTCATAACCTAAAACATTTTCTAAAACATCGTTCTGCTCTTTCTTTTCTTTCTTAAAATCTGTTTTCTTTCTCTCTTGTACGAATTACTGGTTTTCTATGTTCAATGATATTCTGGAACTTCAAAGGATTTCTCTGTAAAACTTGCGAAGATGAAAACTGAATAAGCTCTCAAATCTGTTCAATTGAATCGAATAATTATTTCGAATTGAAGCGAAATGAATAAGAAATCAAATTCTGGAATTTCGTTATCTGTTGAAGAAATGAACAGTAACTATCTGTTGAAGAAAATGAACAGTAACTATATGTTGAAGAAATGAACAGTAGCTATCTGTTGAAGAAATGAACTATCTGTTGAAGAAATGAACAGTAGATAACTGTCAACAGACTCTCTAGGAAGGCACAAACAAAACTGTCAACAGATATCGCTTGAGAAAAAACAATTGTTGTCAACAGATATGTCTCTGGGTAACGAAGTAACAGTGGTACATGAACTAATGCAACAGTTGACAACAGCTGATGATTAACAAAACAACAGCTGGTGAAGAAACTGATGACTAAATAATACAACAGCTGGTTATGAACTAAACAACAGCTGACAACAGCTGAACACATACGAAGGCAACAGCTGAATCATAAACAAATGCAACAGCTGACAACGAAATAATGCAACAGCTGAGAACCAACACCTGATGAATAAACTAACAGCTGATGAACAAACTAACAGCTGATGAACAATAAAACATGCAACAGCTGAACATGAAATAGTGCGACTGCTGATCGCAACTACTGAACGCAAACAATACGACAGCTGAAATCTATACTTAGAATATTTTCAACAAAGAAATATCAGTCGTGGTATAAGAACAAGATTTCAGACTTAACCAGGTGAATGGCGATGATTTTCCTTTGTTTGAAGAATTCAAAATATCTGAAGAAATTTCTGGAAATGATCGAATAAGCTACTTGTAAGCTACTTCGATGGAATTTCTTTGGAAAACTCAGGAAACTATGGACGAACATCACCAAACCATTTTCTAAAACATTTCTGGATCAAAATACAGTAAAACGCAACTTTCATAAAAACAGAGCATGAACTTTTCTGAACTTTTTGAAGAATAGCCGAAGCCATCTTCCTTTCTTTAAAATCTCATATAAACATGCAAACAGAATTGAATATATGCTTTCACTGAGTGAGCAAGAAACAGAGTTTACTTGCCTGAATTCTTGAACACAACCGCAGTAGAAATCCAGCCAACCACCAACACTCCGATCGTCTCCTTCGAAAAATTTTAAAAGTCTTTTGTTTGGTTTCTTGAGAGAGAGCACCGCTTAAAAGTAAATTTGATTTGAAGATAATGATGCATGAAGCAGCTAACATCCTATATATATATGATTTGTAAATGCCTAGAGAAGAAACGCATTAAATCAATATGCCAAAATCTTCTAAAAGCGTACTCTATTTTAAAATAAAATGATGCACATGGAAACCGAACGATTTTAGTTAAAACAAAAGGATTCGATCGACTTGCTATAATCGGCTAAACTGCTGCTGCAATCGCATTCTAACATCTGAAATCTGAAACTCGATTAAATCAAGAGTTAAATAGAATAGCATTGTAATCCCTCAATCTCATAACTTTCTAATTTGTGGCCTCTAAAATCTCTGGGCAAAGAATTTCGTCCTCGAAATTTCTTACTTGAAGAGATCTGGGTAGCTTTTCTACATGTTAGACTCACTTTCCCACATAATTTCTCTTGAAAGAATCTTTACTAGAACTTCTTCATAAGTTAAGTATAACGCTACTTAAATAGGTTCCTATCTGAGCATCTAATTCAACTATAAGAGACGCATCGCTGAAATGAAATCAGACGCAACAAGGTGGAACAGTATTTGGAAACAAAACATATCTTTTACTGTTCACCAACATATATATACAAACAGACGTGACTCTGAAACAGACGTAGTAGATGAAACGATGTCGCTGAAGTATGAAACAGATATGATGACGTAAGAATGTCTGCTAATGAATAAAAATACGTAAGAATATCTGTTATCAGTCGTGATTAAATAAATGAAACGATGTCGTTTGCACAACAAACAGACATATGAACAGTGAAACTGCTGGTCAAAACGATGGAATGCAACTGCTGATTATTGTCAGGCCTCGTGCTCTATACAGAGTAAAAACCCAAACACATGCGGAAGCTTATCAAAAAGTGGGTAAAATTTTCGCTTTTAGGCCCGACGGTTTAAAACATATAATTAAAAATAGAGCCATACTCAAAATAGATCCCAGTTTAAAATCCAACAACCACAATATAACATACAACAACCAAAACATGTATCAGACTCCACTACGGGTACAGCGACGAAGCGCAGGGCATCCCCCTGGCTAACTGATACATATATATAAGTATGCTATATGCAACTGGGACGCGCTAGCCACCTCCTGGGGCACCACCAGCTGGGTTAAAACCACGACCAGCTGTAGAACCTGGGTTTCCTGAAAACAACACAAACACGGAAACAAACCAAGCCCCAGAGGGACATGGGGTTAAACCCCAGTACGGAGAGCAACAGATAAAGCTAAAAGAATGCATAAGATAAATGCAGATGCTATGCGTGAGACACCGGATAACAACGGAAGGCTCAACCAACAAGGGAGGTAAGGAACTCAAACACAGCTCCAAGGATCTGCAACAACCGTGGCCACGAGGTGTATTCACAGTGTGGTAATGAGCCACTCGCCATGAAACAACACCCGAATACCAGATGCATCAAACAACTCAACCTGTCGTTGCCTCGCCCATGAACTGTGGTAGTTAACCACTCGGCGCATGGTGGCTAACGATCCCAGCAGGGAGATGAGAGTGCGGTATCGCCACTCGCCCTCGCATCCTGGTAAGAATCAACAACAGCAATACAAGACACGAACAATGGCTGTAATAACAATATGAATGCAACATGGGAAATGCATGTATGCATAACAGGGCAGCTAAGCGATCAACAGAAATCACGTATGCACACAGCAACATCCACCTCAATACACAACAGCCATCTAGCATTCATTCTCACGCCAATTCCCAGTACACAACAGCCATCTAGCATTCATTCTCACGCCAATTCCCAGCAATATCAATCTCGAATCCGTACCTTAAATTCAATACTTCTGAGCTATAATTAGCACTGCAAGAAATCTCGAAGGCTCTGGTAAACGCCTGCTCACAGCGAACACACGGCCAAGACAGTAAATTCGCGACCTTGCTCTAGCTAACCACAGCCCCCAAGAATGGTAGTAATCGACAAGGCTTCTCGAGAGGAGTCCAAAGCTACCTCGCACGAGCAAAACAACCACCGGAAACGATGGGAATTCGCCGGAAAAGCTCACGGCTGAACAGTGCTCTAGGGTTCGAAGAAACAGAGAACGAAAGGCTGGAAAATATTCTAAGCATGGGAACTGGTGTCTAAAATCGAAAGCCAAATCTTCTTATAAATAGCACTTGCAATGACTGGAAATCAATTCAATAATTGTCCACCGACAAAACCAGTTGACACCATCGATCTCCCAAACCAGAAGGTATACTACAACCCGCAGACGCAAGAACCAACTGCTGGTTCTCAAAACGGCGTCGCGCCAACTTCATCAAACGACGTCGCATAGGATACGCAATCCTCACTACCAGCAGCTGGGTATCCAGTCGCAAGAACAGAACAACGCATAACACCTCTCTCTGCTGGTACCAGTCGCAACAACAAAACGACAACGTTTCCTCTTCGCGCTACAGGAACATTGACTCGCGTTGACATCCGCTTCAGCTGAACAACCAGCAGGCATACTCACGCGAATCCCGCCAGATGGTACCAGACGCAACATCCAAACGACGTCGCACCAACTAATCTAAACGCAGTCGTTTTAGCCCTCAACGAAATTACACTAACGCATCTGCTGATTACAACATGCGCAACCAGACTTCACGCAAACGACGGCGTTTCATACCCTGCGTTACCAAAACACGCTTCGACTGGTTTTCGCCACCGACCAGATTCTAGCTTATAAAACCAGCTTTTACCCAAAAGTACCAAAATCACGAAAACCTCTAGAATTGTTCTAAGTATGGTTCTCGACCTGAAAATGCAACTCAAACCTGAAACAGAGATTCTGAACCACCAGAATCTTTCGTTTCATACCCTGCGTTACCAAAACACGCTTCGACTGGTTTTCGCCACCGACCAGATTCTAGCTTATAAAACCAGCTTTTACCCAAAAGTACCAAAATCACGAAAACCTCTAGAATTGTTCTAAGTATGGTTCTCGACCTGAAAATGCAACTCAAACCTGAAACAGAGATTCTGAACCACCAGAATCTTTATCAATCGATTAATTCCTACGATTAATCTCAATTAACAAATCCAGGTCTCACAATTATGAACAGTGCAACTGCTGTCTACGAAACTAATGCAACAGCTGAAATGTAACTGCTGAATTTAAATATGAAATTCAATCGCTGACATAGGAAACGAAATCTGAATAAGAACTTTGTGTTTCAACATCAAACGACAGCTACGCTATCAGCTGTTGTCTATCAAACCAGACTATACTGATTCGACTAACAACTACCGATTACATAGCGTCAAGTTCCGATATTACCATCCACCGGAAGATGAACAATCATAAACATACGGGAATCAAACTCGAACTCCTCACGGCGAAGCACTGGGTCTGACGAAACTCTTTCCTAGCAATTCCTGGAACTGATCTTTTAATCCTTTCATTTTTCTTAGGGCAATCTATACAGAGGCTTAAAAATTGGAACAGCTTCTGGTACCAAATCAATAGTAAACTCTAACTCAAATGGATCTGAACACAGTACTCTACTTCTATTTCTTCTAGGTTAATTATCAATTTCTTAGCAAACCTATCTGATACAAAAGAATGAGTTATACCGGAATCTAATAATGCCAATGTAAACATATTGGCAACAAAATCTTACCCGTCGCTGCCAAGGTATCTGCTGGAGTTTCTTCAGCTGTCATTATATAAGCTCTACTAGTGATAAGTGGTCGCTTCTGAGAACAATCTCTAGACATGTGGCCTGGCTTTCCACAGGTATAACAAACCTTCTGACCAAAAAGACACTGGCCTGTATGGTTTTTCTTACAAATTGGACATGGAGGCCTAATCCCTGAATTAGGGACAACAGAGATAGGATGAACAACTAATGGTCCTTTTTCTTCAGACTCATGCTGGTTATTATTCGGTTTCTATTTTGCCTTATGGTCCTTACTGTTGTAAAAGCTTGGTTTTTTCAACTGTCTCTCTTCTTCAATTGCTTTCCAGTCTTGTTCTGCCCGTAGGGCCTTATTCACAGCTGATCTATAATCTACGGGTTATGCCAATCTAACATCATGCCTAATCATCGGCTTCCACCCATCAACAAAATCTTGTAGCTTAATATCTGCATTTGTCCCAATCAAAGGAACGAAATAACAACCTCTCTCAAACTTACGGATATAATCCCTCATAGACATCTCTCCCTGCTTAAGAGTTAAAAACTCACTCTACAACTGTTGTTTTACATCCATCGTAAAGTATTGTCATAGAACACTCTCTTAAATTCTTCCCAAGTAAGAATTTCCAAGTCTACTGTTAACTTGGCTCCTTCCCACCATATCATGGAATTTCCTCTCAGCATGTAAATCGCACACCGAGGCCTTTCTAGTTCGGTCAGTTGCAAATAGTCAAAAATCACCTCTATGGATTTGATCCAGCTTTCTGCTAGAAGAGGATCAGTAGTGCCAGAAAATTCCTGAGGTCTCTGTCTTCTAAACCTCTCCTGTGGATTTTCACGACTAACTATTCTTCCTGAGATTTGACCATTTCCATTAGTGGTTTGGTCAACTAAGCGCTCTAACAGCTGAGCCATGGTATTGAGAACGGGGTTCATTCCGTCAGATTCGCTATCTCCTTCTGTAAAACTTCTTCTTCCTCTACCTCTTCTTGACATATCTGTAAGTGTAGCCCAAATCCACCACAATTCTATATGAGAGATTACTTTATGCTAAAACATGAATAAAACTCACAAATTTAGAAGCGGCTGGAGAGATCTGCTCAGACTGGAAGTGTGTTTATCTCAAGGACCATGCTCTGATACCAACTATAACGACCGGACTTTTCTCAAAAGAAATTTAGAAATTTGGGGTTCGAATTGAAAGACCCAAAA
Organism: Dorcoceras hygrometricum; assembly: GCA_001598015.1. Classification (NCBI taxonomy): domain Eukaryota; kingdom Viridiplantae; phylum Streptophyta; class Magnoliopsida; order Lamiales; family Gesneriaceae; genus Dorcoceras; species Dorcoceras hygrometricum. The sequence goes on along the minus strand of KV004063.1, from coordinate 4,296 downwards.
ATTTCAATCTTAACAAACATAAAAGTCGTTACTAAAATTCTGGACTAAATTGCGAATAAACACAATTCATTGCTGCTGAAATGCGAAACAAACGAAACAATGACATGAGCGGAAGTAATACCAAAATCTGATAAACACTTTTCAGGATTAAGGAAAGAAATCAGCTTTAAGGGTGTATGTCAACACAAAACTAGATCCCCAGCCGAACGCAATAACATACGCGGAACTGATACAACATCTTATAGAAATACGAAATAAGTATAAATAGAAGTATGAACGGATTTCTATTGTTCGAATCAACTAGGAATCTGTTATAATACAAAAACACTACAACTGAAGTTTCTGTACAACAAAACAAAGTCTGAAGAGAACAACGGAAGATGTCCACGATAAACACATCCTTACTTTCTGATCATCTCCCTCCAGCTCTTTACTGCTAATTATCTGCACTCAATGAAAATTAGTGAGCCAAAGGCTCGGCAGGTAAAATCTGGAATAACAAAATCATGCAATAGAAGCTGAAACTGTAACTGGAAATCTGAATACATAACTGAAGTCTGAATACGCTTTAGAATGAACAAGCGCAATAACATATCTAAAAAATCTGATAGAAACTGAAAGCATAAACATAATCAAATTCTCAAAACATTTTCTTTAAACATTCTCTAGAGCTGTGATTAAAATCACACTTGTGCTCTTCTTTCTATTTTCTGAAATTATGACAACACTTTAAATATTTTGATCCAATTCGTTTGATCAAAATCCTGATATCAGTCTCTTAGCACTATGGCTCATGGTGAAGGGATATACAGATCCGTCGATCTATACACCTGATCCTTCCTCTGTTGAAAGGGCACACGGTTCGTCAGCCGCGCACTCACCCTTCCTATGGGGACCCTCTTTGTTGTCATAACTTAAAACATTTTCTAAAACATCGTTCTGCTCTTTATTTTCTTTCTTAAAATCTGTTTTCTTTCTCTCTTGTACGAATTACTGGTTTTCTATGTTCAATGATGTTCTGTAACTTCAAGGGATTTCTCTGTAAAACTTGCGAAGATGAAAACTGAATAAGCTCTCAAATCTGTTCAATTGAATCGAATAATTATTTCGAATTGAAGCGAAAATGAATAAGGAATCAAATTCTGGAATTTCGTTATCTGTTGAAGAAATGAACAGTAACTATCTGTTGAAGAAAATGAACAGTAACTATTTGTTGAAGAAATGAACAGTAGCTATCTGTTGAAGAAATGAACTATCTGTTGAAGAAATGAACAGTAGATAACTGTCAACAGACTCTCTAGGAAGGCAAAAACAAAACTGTCAACATATATCGCTTGAGGAAAAACAATTGCTGTCAACAGATATGTCTCTAGGTAACGAAGTAACAGTGGTACAAGAACTAATGCAACTGCTGACAACAACTGATGATTAACAAAACAACAGCTGGTGAAGAAACTGATGACTAAATAATACAACAGCTGGTTATGAACTAAACAACAGCTCACAACAGCTGAACACATACGAAGGCAATAGCTGAATCATAAACAAATGCAACAGCTGACAACGAAATAATGCAACAGCTGAGAACCAACAGCTGATGAACAAACTAACAGCTGATGAACAAACTAACAGCTGATGAACAATAAAACATGCAACAGCTGAACATGAAATAGTGTGACTGCTGATTGCAACTACTGAACGCAAACAATGCGACAGCTGAAATCTATACTTAGAATATTTTCAACAAAGAAATATCAGTCGTGGTATAAGAACCAGATTTCAGACTTAACCAGATGAATGGCGATGATTTTCCTTTGTCTGAAAAATTCAAAATATCTGAAATTTCTGGAAATGATCGAATAAGCTACTTGTGAGCTACTTCGATGGAATTTCTTTGGAAAACTCAGGAAACTATGGACGAACATCACCAAACCATTTTCTAAAACATTTTTGGATCAAAATACAGTAAAACGCAACTTTCATAAAAATAGAGCAAGAACTTTTCTGAACTTTTTGAAGAATAGCCGAAGCCATCTTCCTTTCTTTAAAATCTCATATAACATGCAAACAGAATTGAATATATGCTTTCACTGAGTGAGCAAGAAACAGAAATTACTTGCCTGAATTCTTGAACAAACCGCAGTTGAAATCCAGCCAACCACCAACACTCCGATCGTATCCTTCGAAAAAATTTAAAAGTCTTTTGTTTGGTTTTTGAGAGAGAGCACCGGTTAAAAGTAAATTTGATTTGAAGATAATGATGCATGAAGCAGCTAACATCCTATATATATATGATTTATAAATGCCTAGAGAAGAAACGCATTAAATCAATATGCCAAAATCTTCTAAAAGCGTACTCTGTTTTAAAATAAAATGATGCACATGGAAACCGAACGGTTTTAGTTAAAACAATAGGATTCGATCGAATTGCTATAATCGGCTAAACAGCTGCTGGAATCGCATTCTAACATCTGAAATCTGAAACTCGATTAAATCAAGAGTTAAATAGAATAGCATTGTAATCCCTCAATCTCATAACTTTCTAATTTGTGGCCTCTAAAATCTCTGGGCATTACAGAAACAGCTCAGAGCGAATTACTAATAACAGAACATATCGTGCGTCTGTCTTCTGTCATAGAGTGCTAGGAGTTCTCGTAGCTTGGGGGCTGTTGGATTGGGTTATTGCAGGAGATGTAATAATGAAATTCTTCTAGTGGAATCCTTCCTGAACAAGGAAGAAGGAGAGACGTAGGAGTTTAAGTTCCGAACTTCCATAAACAAACTACCGTACCTTTATTTTACTACATTCAGTTTTTATATTGATGTTTTCAGTTTTATATATCTGTTCACTATTCAATCGATTTCTTTCCACACAAATCCTTTTGTTACTCGAGAGAACAGATAATACTAAGATCCTTCGAGCTGGTAACTCAGCTCAGAGTTAAGTCGCAGGCTTGTAAAATTATTTTAAAAGAGTTTTTGTGAAAATTGTGAAGGAGTTTATTCATCCCCCTCCCTCTGAACTCCCGAGCTGTTATTTAACTCTATTTTTTATCCAACAAGTGGTATCGGATCCAAGGTCACGTGTTCGATTCTCATTGATTTCATGGAGTTCAATTATTGGGAGGGGGATTTTTGGAGTGTAATAATTGTCCCTGCTAGGTAGAGCGATTGAACCATGACGCTTGAGTTGCTAAATGGTTTAAATGATTGGAGTTACATCTGTCAGGCCTGGTGCTCTAAACATAGATAAAGCACGCAAAAAACTGAAGCTTAAAAGCGGGTAATATTTATCTTTTTGGCCCAACAGAAAATACATCATTCAAAATAGGCTTATACTCAAAATAAGGGCTTTGAATCAAAAGCCGACAGCCGCACAAAAACATATATACATACAACTCAATCAAGTCAATAATCAACAACTAAACAGGACATCCCCTGGCAATGATTCGATATAGCATATATATATATATATACGTAACTGGGAACTCATGCCTGGGACTACACCAGCTGCCACACCTAACGGACCAGCTGACTACCTGAAAAAGCCTGCAATGGCCAACACACGGTCAAAGCAGGGAAAACACACGCTGTCAAAACTCAGTACGAAGAGCAAATCATCATACAACTATCAAATAAAGCATGAAACATGTGTCGTGCAATGTATGAGGGGTACCGAGGCTCATCAACAACAAGCACAGTGACTCAGCTGGCAAACAACAACTGAAACATCGGTATCCAAAGCACAGCGACTCTGCTGGAAATCACGACTCAGTGAAGGATTCTCAGGCACGGAGACTCAGCCAGCCAATCAACAACAACGGAAACCAACACACATATGAGGGGTGAGGGCAGTACCGATCACCTCACACACAGTACCCATAATCCCATTCAGACTCAAACCAACTAGTGCCTTTCAGCTCTCTGAGGGAAGGGAAATCACCCACTACACCTCATGGTGACCCAATCATCACAGTGGGGAGTCGTGTTTACGGTACTATCACATCATCATCAGGTTCTCAAGGAGTCAGGCTCAATATGCTATGATGGTATGCAATATCAGCAAGCTCATGCAACAGCATGTATAAACACATGCTAAATTAGCACGACAAAGCATAACAACACAGTTCATGCATCCTCATTGTGAGGATTGAGAATTTGGATTAGTGATTAATTGATTTGATTTGGGATTAATCTCGTGTGATTTGAGGAATTTGCGAAAGGATTGAAGTTTCTGCTGATTTTCGAAAGCTGTATCGTTAGTTTAAGGAATGAGAATTATCGATTTTTGGCAAA
>KV004058.1:1711-17866 GCA_001598015.1 Dorcoceras hygrometricum | reverse complement strand
AATATCCCTTGCAGATCCTGGATAGAAAAGAGAAGCAGCTGAGGAATAAAACCATTCCCTTGGTGATGGTTCAGTGGAGCAAGCACGATAGAGAGGAAGCTACTTGGGAACTGGAAGAGATGATGCAGCGGGAGTGGCCGCATCTGTTTGAGTAGATGTTACTCTTGTTCCAGTAGTTGATTGCTTGTGTTTCTTTCCCCAGTTATCTTGAACTCTTGTTTTGGAGTTGATTGATTTCGGGGAGAGATGTGAGACCCGAAAGCTGATGAGATTAATTGAGTAGTTAATCGGGTTTTATTGAGATCAGCTTTGCGTTTATGAGCTTGGAGAAGCTATCGGGTTTTGTTTAGCCCTTAGAATAGTTCTGGAGAGTTGGAGTTTGGAGCGGAATCTGTTCAGTAGTTAGCGTGGGTCATCGCTTGGTGTTAGCGTTCAGAAGTGGTGACGTCAGCAGTTGTTGCTGAATGGTTGTATTCAGCAGTCGTAGCGAGATCTGTTGTCGCTGAGCAGTAGAGAGCGCGCTAGCATGTTTCAGCAGTGAGTAGTTCTACGTCGTCGTTTGGATTAGTTGGAACGTCAACGTTTTGGTGTTAGCGAAAGAAGACTCAGCTGTGAGTTGCGTTAGCTATAGCGGTGTGAGAGATCTGTTGTAGTGTTGCTAACAGATGTTGGTTAGTGTTCAGCAGTGAGTAGTGGATGACGTGTCCAGTTGCGACAGTAGTTCTCTACGACGTCGTTTGAGTTAGTAGCGATCCCTGTTTTGGCTTAGTGAGAGATCTGTTGCAAGATCTGTTTTGCAAGCGGGAATATCAGTTGCGATAGATTAAGTGTGGTGGATACTGTTTCTTCAACTGTGAGCAGCTTTGGCTTATATTAGAGGACTTGGTCTTCGAATTGAGTATCCAGTTTCCATACTTAGAATATTTTCCCGATTGCCAAATCCTGTCGCGATACCCTAGCTACTGTTCACCGAAACTTATCTACTTCGATTGCCGACGGTAGACATGTGAGGCTCTCTGCCCACAATTAATCCTCTAATCTCAATCAGTGGGTGATTAATTTAAACTAAACAAGTTTATTAAATCCAATCTGGTTTATAAGAATTTTTTTTAAACAGCAGAAGCTTAAAGATATCAGAAACTTAAAGATTTCAGCTGGTATCGTAAAAGTTATTCATTTATAAGAATACTTCATTGTCCACAGTAGGCACAATCTACGTTACTAATATACGTTTGATTCTTATGTACAAAACCAGACTTGAGCAACCTAAGATCAACTGTCCAAAAACATAGACTATCAGCTGGTGTTTATTCTTCCTGCTGGTGACCCATCGTCTAGGTAGTTATCTCTCGCTACCCTTGGTTACTCCCCACTAGTTCCTTCCTCCTGTTGTCATGCACACATACAAAACAAAACAACAGCCGGATAAACTCCGGTGAGAATCATCTCAGTATAATCAGCAGGTATAAAAAGATAACAGACTCAATACATATCGAAGCATAATAATTCTAAAATGCAATGCATCTTTCTCAGTTCTTCGTTCTCAGAATTGATTCCATTTCATCTCAATGCCATCAAGATTCGTATACGATCTTGACATGAATATTCATCTATCGAAACCATCTCCGGCTTCGAAAATCAGGTCAGCTCAGTCCTGAGCAGCAGATAGCCTAACATTCAGCTTGAATGTAGGCTTCAATCCCTCCACAAATTGGCTCAACTTTTCCTCGGGATCATTTCCAATAAGAGGCACAAAATAACACCCTCTTTCAAACATCCGCACATACTCCTGTATAGTCATACTTCCATGTTTCAGAGTTAGAAACTCTCTCTTCAATTCAGACCTCTTGTCTGCTGTGAAGTACTGTTCAAAGAACACTCGCTTGAAATCTCCCCACGTAAGATTTGACAAATCCACAGATAACTTGGCTCCTTCCCACCAGATCATAGCATCATCCCTCAACATGTAGATAGCGCACCTGGGCCTATCCAAATATGGCATCTGGAGATATTCAAAAATAACCTCCATCGACTTGATCCAACTCTCAGCAGCCATCGGATCTGTTGTACCACTAAACTCCTTCGGTTTCTGTCTTCGAAACTTCTCCTGTGGGTCGTGGCTTGGTCCCCTACTGTTAGAAGATTGGCCATTGACTCTGCCGGTTTGTTCTACCAACTGCCTAAGAAGTTGAGTAATACTAGCATTACTATCTGGGCTGGGTTCTTCGAAGGGAGTATTTCTTCTACCTCTTCCTTGACCAGACATCTTAATCTATAGCCCGTACATGCTAAATTTAAAAATACAAATGCTCTGAAACATAAAATAAAATTCACAGCTCTAGAGAAACGGTCGAAGAAATCTGTTCCAACCAGAAGTGTGTGTGTTTATCTCAGGACCATGCTCTGATACCAAGTTGTGATGCCCACGCCCATGGGGTCAATGGAGTTGGATTGAAGCGAAATAATAAAAGGAAAAGAAGGGCTGAATGATAATTATTGTAAGCTGTATTTCTTACAACATAAAAAAATCGAAATACAAACACAGTTGGCGCCAAATAATAAATAGCGGAAACAGATCTGGCTAAAAGATTTGGTATAAATTGCAAAGTGCAATATTACAACTACTGAAGTTCTATATGAACTCACTATTGTTGTAATGGATCTTAATACAGATTTGACAAAAGATCAAAAACAACAATATCTATGACACGGAAACGCCGGCCTTCGATAAACACAACACCACAGCTGGATCAGCTCCCGCCGCCCGCCTGCCCCATATCTGTCTCACCAGAGGCTAGTGAGCCTAGGGACTCAGCAAGTAAAATCTGAGAGTAACAAAATCAATTAATGCAGGCAGACACATCGTGACATAAAATAACATGGTTTAAAGGAAGGCATTTAAACATAAACTTCTTTCGTAAACATCAGATTTGGAAAAAGACCCAGATCTCATCTATATTTTTCGTTTATTTATGGCTTAGAAGCTCTCCTTAGGTCCTTAGGTTCTTGATCAAGATACATCTGAATTCAGTTACTATATGGCATGAAGCCCAATATGAAGGGGCAACCGACACTCTCGACAGCTGCTCACCCTTCCGTATTGACCGTCTGTTATCTATGCCATAAATCCTTCAAAACTAAACATATCTTCCTTTAAACAAACATTTGATCGAAATCAGATCAATATTCATCGAGATTCACTTCTTTAAAATCCCATTTCTCTTTAAAGTTTCACTGAGCATCAGATTTAGCTACTGGGAACATACTACTGGAGTGAAACAGATTTGGCTAATCAAAACAGTACTCGGGTACAAACAGATCTAGTCATAGAAAAACAGATTTGATTATCGGGATGGTATCGCTAACGTTAAAACAAATGTGACTATTGGAACGGTGTCGCTAGCGTGAAACAGACTTGGCTATAGAAATGGTATACTCGGGTACAAACAGATCTAGTCATAGAAAAACAGATTTGATTATCGGGATGGTATCGCTAACGTTAAAACAAATGTGACTATTGGAACGGTGTCGCTAGCGTGAAACAGACTTGGCTATAGAAATGGTATCGCTAGCGTTGAAGCAGATTTGGCTATAGAATAGTAGCGCTAGCATGAAACAAATTTGGCTTCAGGGTCGGTATCGCTAGCGGAAAAATAGATTTGACTGTAGAAAACAATGTTTAGGTACGAAACAGACTTCAGATGTGGGAAACAGATTTGAATGGAAAATCATTTTTGACCATATAAGAGAAACAGGTTACTAGCGTAGAAAAACAGATTCGGCTATGGAACTAGTGTTACAGCATCACGAACGACATCCAAAGATACCAGTTCCGCCTATCAAACCAGAACAAAATCCCTATTCAACCAGGATCGCCGATTACTTGGAGTCAAGTCCAGACACCGCCATTCACCAGAAAGAAGGACTTCCTAATCGTACAATAAACTAGAATATGTACTGCTCAGTGTTTTAAAACAACATCAATATCTGCGTGAAAACATGCTGGAGAGTTTTAAAATAGAAAACAATACTGTGAACCCGAACTTTCATTTTCATAACCATGAATGAACATAAACATAGCTATATCTTGGACATAAACAGGCAAGCAAACACAGAACTGAGGAAAAACAATACATGCTTTAATGGTGTAGCAAAGAATCAGCTTTTTACTTGCCTTAGACTGAAAATTCGAAGACAGCAGGTTTCTTGCAGACAATCTCCTCAAGCACTAACGACGAGCTCCTGAAGATTTTTGAGAGAATGAAAGAAAATCATTTGCAGTAAAATGAGCTCCGTTTTACGTAATCAATAATTTAAGGGAGATGGATTTGTAGCAGGTAAAAATACTTGAGTAGGCATGGGATATACTACCAACTATTTGTCCTTTTTGAAAGATTTGTAAAAAGCTCCAATTCTCTGTTTTAATTTTTAAATCTGCCAAAAGATTTTATACAGAAACAAGTTGCTCATTTGTTTGCAATTTATCTATGAAAAATCTGAAATCTGCTGCATCTTATGCTTGGGGCGAAATCTGCCTGGAAAACTTCTGCGTCGTATCTCAAAATCTGAAATGAAGAAATCAGCTTTTTAAATCAATAACATGAACTTAGGCTGAAATCTGAACATGAAAACATCAACATGGCTCTTAAAATAAAAGGGTTCATAAATGTGGTCCTATGGATTTCGGGGCGCTATAAGATGGTAGAGAAAATCAGAAGCCATGTGCCAGATCAAAGACCTCAGGATACTAGAAGACAAACTAATTTGTTTGATCGAGACAAGCAGAGCTCAAAGCTAGCAAAAGCTGCAGAAGCGTCGATGAAAAGAGCTCATGTAAAATGAAGCCTGCAACGCGTTAAAAGCCAAAGGACACAAGTACAAAAGTTCCAGAAGACTTTTCAAAAGGATAAAAGCTTGTGTCCAACGGGCAAATCTGCTAAGAGGCTTTATATATCAAGAGCAGGAAAAAGCAGGGGTAGAGCAAAGAATAAGAGAGTGGATGTTCATAACCTAAAACAGAAGATAAGTCTACTGCACAACCCTGGGAAGACATTGAGAGACCAGCTCAGACAGGAGCACTTCCCAGCGTGTGAGATTTTATCCTTGAGAGATTGAGCGTACACTGTAAATCTCACACACAATCACTCACATATATTTGAGAGAGCTGATTAGATTAGCTGAGTAAATCAAATATAAACTCTCCATTGTAGTATTTGGACAGAGACGTTAAACAAGTCTATGTTGTCTTTTGCACTGAGATGTTAAAGAAGTGTCTGTAGCCTTTCTCACTGAGGCATAAAACAAGTGATGTTAGACACACAACTTGCGGGCTTAGTGTGCAGTGGTGGTTGCTAGGAGTTCTTGTGGCTGCTGGTCATAGGAGTGGATTGTAGCAAAGGGTATCTGTAATCAAAGCCTTCTAGTGGATCCTTCCAGATTGCGGAAGAAGGGGAGACGTAGGAGATTCAGCTCCGAACTTTCAAAATCAAATCCGCAGCTTTTTTCTTTATTGCTTATTGCATTCACATTCACGTATTGCATATTTGTTTACTACGTATAAAACTGTTTAAAGGCTTTCAAATATAAGAGTTCAGTTTGAGTTGTTTTCGCATGATTTTAACTCATAACTCAATCTATATCTTGGTGCAAAAACATTCAGGAACACTGAGCTATTGCAGCTCAAAATTTGAGGAACCAGATCGTTTGTGTTAAACCAGCTCGCAGAGCTGCTGGTAACACGGACCAGCTTGCAGAGCTGTTGGTCTAGCTTCACGCCAATCTGGTTTCGCAGTTGCGTGCTAGTTTTCAAACTCTTAAAAAATTTTAAATGTACGTAACTTATGGGTTTGGTGTCTAGGCTGTGTGAGAGCCTACGTGAATTTTGGCAGAGCTCACGGACACCTCTCGAATTTCGATCCTTACAATTGGTATTAAAACGCTTTAGCGATCTGGTACCCCATATAACGGGACCAACGGGCTTAAAAGAGAGTTGAGCGTTGGCGTTACACTTTAGCACTAATTGATTGCAATTATGTGACTAAGTTTGAAATTCATGCAGCCTAATTATTACAATGTAAGTCCACGGTGGTGTTTTAGGTTCTCTAGAAGATATACATTCATTATGATACCATATGTTAATTTATGTACGTATCTGTTTATCTCATCTTAATTTAGTATAACATCAATACTTTTCTAAAAATTGAATTACAATAGAGCAATAAAGAATTTGTGGTACATATATATTATATTAAAATAAAAAACTTACAAAATTTAGAATCTTTAATGTCGCTCCATTTGTATTTCAAAAGAGAAATTATGTCTCAGTATATGATACATCTCATGCTTGCATGAGGTAACTAAGTGCGATGCGTGAGATTTTAAGCATGAAGAATGTTTTCAATTTTTTATGTAAGTTAATTGTCTCAGGTCAAACGATAGAAAAATGACAGAACTACCATAAAAACTTAGAATTAAACTCATAAAATTCTAACCTCTAATCTTACATTTCATATAATTGCAACGATAGTTGATAGCCTTATGCAAATTTACAAACTTATTGTAACAAAAATTAGCTCACCGTCAAAAAACAAATAAAAGTGATGTAATCGAATTGCACAGTCAATGAGCTGCTACCACGTCAGACAATCACGTCGGGACATCGAGAGGTTTGTCCTCGAGCAAAGAGCCAAGACAGTGTGGTGTTCTTTTATTGACACCTACAACCGCCGACACTGGTTAGAGGACCTCCGAAAGTGTTTCCGACGAAATTCCTCCGATGCTTAAGTCAGGTCGAGAGATCGAGAGAATCGAGAGATTAGATGAGTATTAGCTGAGAAGATATGAGAATATTGAATAAATGTAAACCGCGACATACCCGGTATTTATAGGAGGGGTTGAGCGACCTTGTGTGTACAATACTCGGTTAATCATTCCTGGGTACGGGGCCAGCAGTTATTGAGTACACGTTACCTAGCTAATCATACGTTGGAATGGGTCTTATGAATTTGTCAGTGTTGACTAATCATGAGTTATACAAGAGGGCCAAGTGTTTGTGTTGGATCCGTATTTACACCTTCAGAATCTTAATTTTGATTAACACAAAATTTGTTATTATTCTACTAACGGTTTACGTGCGATATGCAGTAGCTAGTCTGGAGAAGCAAGGAGATATCCAAACTGGAACAGTGAGGGGACGCCTAAGCTGGTCTAGTTGATATCCACGTTGGAACAGTGAAGGGACGCCCGATCTGGTACAGAAGAGAAGTTTCCAGGTCACAGAGGACACCAAGCTGGTCAACCAGCTTGGTGCAAGAGCAGTTCAGTGAACAAGTGCAGTGAAGATTCAGTGAAGTGCAGAACTGTTCAAGTGCAGAGCCGAGTACAAGCGCACAGATCAAGTGCAGATCGGATCAAAGAGCGCAACAATAATCAGTTCATCACAGGAATGTTATTCCAGTGAAAGCTGACTCAGAACTGATTATTGTATCCCAAGAATAAGGGATATAATCACTGGTGCTGGATTGCAGTTCTTCGAGGATAAGGTTTCGAAGACAGAAACCGAAGGAGTTTAGTGGTTGATCCGCTGGCTGCTGAGAGCTGGATCAAGTCGATGGAGGTTATTTTTTATTATCTCCAGATGCAAGATTTGGATAGGCCCAGGTGCGCTATCTATATGTTGAGGGATGATGCTATGATCTGGTGGGAAGGAGCCAAGTTATCTGTGGATTTGGCAAATCTTACGTGGGGAGATTTCAATCAAGTGTTCTTCGAGCAGTACTTCCCAGCAGACAAGAGGTCTGAATTAAAGAGAGAGTTTCTAACTCTGAAACAAGGAAGTATGACTGTACAGAAGTATGTGCGGATGTTCGAAAGAGGGTGTTATTTTGTGCCTCTTATTGGAAATGATCCCGAGGAGAAGTTGAGCCACTTTGTGGAAGGATTGAAGCCTACATTCAAGCTGAATGTTAGGCTATCTGCGCCAAGGACTTACAGAGAATCAGTGGATAGAACCCTGCGCGTTGAGAGAGATTGGAAAGATGTGGAAGAAGAGAGGCAACAGAGAAGACAGGCCTTTCAGCAGAAAGACCAGAGGCCGTTTAAGAAACAGAACAAGAACCAGCAGAGATCCCAAGAGCAGAAATCCCTGCCAATCCAGCCGATTAGTGCAATTCCTGCTACCAACAACAGGCCAATGTGTCCCAAGTGCCAGAAAAATCATTGACAGATTCAGGCACTACCATATTTATAGCAGCCAAGTTTGCTAAGAAGTTACCCATTAGACCTGACCAAGTAACTATATACTTTTGTGTAACGGTACCCTCAACAGAAGAGCTAGTGTCCTATGATCTATTTCGAGATTTAGAACTTAGGCTCCAAGGGCGTTTGATCACCGCAGATTTGATTGTGCTACCTATGCCTGAGTTCGATATGATTTTGGGAATGGACTGGTTAACCAAGTATCGGGTAGTAATTGACTTTAAATTCAGAACAGTAGTGGTTAACCCACCCAGATGAGACCCATTCACGTTTGAATCCAACCACATTTGGAGGATTCCACGCATTATATCAGCTCTTAAGGCTCAAAGCTGTTTAAGGAAAGGTGGGATAGGATTTTTGGCAAGCCTATCGTCCTTAGCTACGATTAGTAAACCCCAAATTTTGGATGTGGAGGTATTCAAGGAGTTTCCCGAAGTTTTCCCAGAAGATATACATGGATTACCACCAGACCGAGAGCTGGAATTCGCTATCGATTTAGTGCCAGGAGCAGCACCTATATCCAGACCACCCTATCGCCTTGCTCCATCTGAGATGAGAGAATTAAAGGAGCAGATACAAGATCTGTTGGATAAGGGCTTTATTGGACTGAGCACGTCACCGTGGGGAGCCCCTGTATTGTTTGTTAAGAAGAAAGATGGGAGTCTGAGGTTGTGTATAGATTATCGAGAGCTGAATAAGCTGACCATTAAGAATAAATATCCCCTTCCTAGGATCGAGGATCTGTTTGACCAGTTGAAGGATCAATAGTTTTTTCTAAGATCGACTTAAGATCTGGTTACCACCAATTGAAGATTAAACCAGCTGATATCTATAAGACTTCCTTCAGAACACGCTATGGCCATTATGAGTTCTTAGTAATGCCCTTCGGACTTACCAATGCACCCTCAGATTTTATGGATTTAATGAATAGAGTTTTCCAACCGTTTTTGAATCAGTTTGTGGTTGTTTTTATAGACGATATCTTAGTGTACTCCAAGACCAGATCTGAGCACGCAGACCATCTTAGGACTGTCTTCAAGTTATGAAGAGTAAACAGTTGTTTGCCAAGTTTAGTAAGTGTGATTTTTTGTTGAGGAAAGTTGCGTTCTTAGGTAACATTATATCTAAGGATGGATTGGAGGTTGACCTAGCCAAGGTAGAAGTTTTATGTGATTGGCCAGTTCCCAAATCTGTTTCATAAGTAAGGAGTTTCTTGGGTTTAGCGGGATACTATAGGCGTTTTATTAAGTGATTTTTTGATAGCTGTTCCCTTAACCTCGCTAACAAGAAAGCAGGTTGAATATAATTGGACCCCAGATTGCCAACTAAGCTTTGACAAGTTGAAGCAAGCTTTGATAGAAGCTCCTGTGCTAACCATGCCATCTGATCAAGGAAAGTTTGTCATTTATACAGATGCGTCCAAGTTGGGCTTAGGTGCTGTACTGATGCAGGACGGTAGAGTAATTTCCTATGCCTCCAGACAACTTAAGGATCATGAGAAGAATTATCCCACGCATGACTTAGAGCTGGCAGCTGTAGTCTTTGCCTTGAAGATCTGGAGACACTACCTTTATGGGGAGAAGTGTGAAATATTCACAGATCATAAGAGCCTCAAGTACTTTTTCACCCAAAAGGAACTCAATATGAGGCAGTGGAGATGGTTAGAGCTGTTAAAGGATTATGATTGTACCATCAGTTATCATCCAAGAAAGGCCAATGTAGTGGCTGATGCTCTAAGCAGGAAATTAATTGGATTAGCCCAGCTCACTATCCAGAGACCATTAGCATATGATATTGAGAAGTTTGGATTGGAGTTGGTGCCCAGTGCTAGTACTGCGATCTTGGCAGATCTCACCATTCGATCGAACCTGATAGACCAGATCCGGGAAGGACAGATGAGAGATGAGCAACTTCGGAGTACTAAGATGTATAAGGATCTCCAGAAGTTATATTGGTGGCCAGGAATGAAACGAGACATTTCCAGATTTGTCTCAGAATGTTTAACGTGCCAATTAGTGAAAGCTGAACACCAAAGACCAGCGGGAATCTTGAAGCCCCTGTCTATTCCAGAATGGAAATGGTGGGTGCATAGCTATGGATTTTGTGGTTGGTTTACCCAGAACTGCCTTAGGAACAATTCTATTTGGGTTATAGTAGACAGACTTACTAAGTCAGCTCACTTCTTACCAGTTAAGACAACGTATGATGCGAGCAGATACGCAGAGCTGTATGTGAAAGAGATAGTGAGGTTTCATGGTGTTCCAGTTTCGATTGTATCTGTTAGAGATCCGAAGTTTATGTCAGCTTTCTGGAAGAGGTTGCATAGAGCTTTGGGTAGTAAACTGACCTTTAGCACGACCTTTCACCCCCAGACCGATGGTCAATCGAGAAGGGTGATTCCGATTTTAGAAGATCTAATCAAAGCTTGCATTATGGATTTTTCAGAGAGCTGGGATTTAAAGCTACTGTTGGTATAATTCGTGTATAATAATAGTTTCCAGGCTTCTATACAGATGGCCCCATACGAAGCTCTATATGGTTGCAAGTGTATAACACCTCTTCACTGGGATGAGGTAGGTGAGCGAGCTGGTTTAGGACCAGATGTAGTAGAGCAAACAGCTGAGGCTGTTAGGAAGATTAGAGAACGGATGAGAGCAGCTCAGAGAAGACAGTAGAGTTATGCTGATAATAGACGACGAGAGCTGAGCTTTGAAGTTGGTGACCACGTATTTTTGAAAGTAGCTCCTATGAAAGGAGTGATGCGTTTTGGGAAGAAAGGAAAGCTAAGTCCAAGATACATTGGGCCTTATGAGATTTTGGATAAAGTAGGAACGTTGGCTTATCGCTTAGATTTGCCCCCGCATCTATCTTCAGTGCATAGTGTATTTCATGTTTCAGCTTGGAGGAAGTATATTCCCAACCTGTCGCACTTACTGAGCCATGAGCCAATTCAGTTAGCACCAGATCTGAGTTACGAAGAGAGACCCGAGAGGATTCTTCTTCGAGAGATTAGGAAATTGAGGAACCATAGTATTCCTATGGTTAAGGTGCAATGGTCTAACCAAACAGAACGAGAAGCTACGTGGGAGACCGAAGCAGATATGCATAGTCTTTACCCAGATCTGTTTGATAAGTAAATTTTGAGGACAAAATTTCAATAAGGAGGGTAGAGTTGTAGCGCCCCGAAATCCATAGGACCTCATTTATGAACCCTTTTATTTTAAGGGCCATGTTGATGTTTCCATGTTCAGATTTCAGCCTAAATTCATGTTATTGATTTAAAAAGCCGATTTCTTCAATTCAGATTCTGAGATACGACGCAGAAGGTTTCCAGGCAGATTCGCCCCAAGCATAAGACGCGAGCAGATTTCAGATTTCATAGATAAATTGCAAAGAAATGAGCAACATGTTTCTTTATAAAATCTTTTGGCAGATTTACAAATTAAAATAGAGAATGGGAGCTTTTTACAAATCTTTCAAAAAGGACAAATAGTTGGTAGGTTATCCCATGCCTACTCAAGTATTTTTACCTGCTACAAATCCCTCTCCCTTAAATTATTGATTACGTAAAACAGAGCTCATTTTACTGCAAAGGATTTTCTTTCATTCTCTCAAAAATCTTCAGGAGCTCGTCGTTAGTGCTTGAGGAGATTGTCTGCAAGAAACCTGCTGTATTCGTATTTCCAGTCTAAGTCAAGTAAAAAGCTGATTCTTTGCTACACATTAAAGCATATATTGTTTTTCCTCAATTCTGTGTTTTATTGCCTGTTTATGTCCACAATATAGCTATGTTTATGTTCACGCGTGGTTATGAAAATGAAAGTTCAGGTTCACAGTATTGTTTTCTATTTTAAACTCTCCAGTATGTTTTCACGCAGATATTGATGTTGTTTTAATACACTGAGCAGTACAGATTTCTAGTTTATTACGATTAGGAAGTCCTTCTTTCTGGTGAATGGCGGTGTCTGGACTTGACTCCAAGTAATCGGCAATGCTGGTTGAATCGGGATTTTGTTCTGGTTTGATAGGCGGAACTGGTATATTTGGATATCGTTCGTGATGCTGCAGCTGTGAGACCTGAAAGCTGATAAGATTAATTGAGTTAATTAATTGGGTTTTGTTGAGATCAGCTTTGAGTTGATGAGCTTGGAAAAGCTATCGAGTTTTGTTTTAGCCCTTAGAATAGTTCTGGAGAGTTGGAGTTTCGCGGAATCTGTTCAGCAGTTACCGCGGGTCATCGCTGAATGTTGGCGCTCAGCAGTGGTGACGTCAGCAGTAGTTGTATTCAGCAGTCGTAGAAAGATCTGTTTTCGCTGAGCAGTAGAGAGCGCGCTAGCGTGTTTCAGCAGTGAGTAGTTCTACGTCGTCGTTTGGATTAGTTGGAACGACGGCATTTTGGATTAGCGAAGAAGACTCAGCTGTGAGTTGCGTTAGCGTCAGCTGTGTGAGAGATCTGTTGTAGCGTTGCTAAAAGATGTTGATTATTGTTCAGTAGTGAGTAGCGCGTGACGTGTCCAGTTGCGACAGTAGTTCTCTGTGTCGTCGTTTGAGTTAGTAGCGATCGCTGTTTGGTGTAGAAAGAGATCTGTTGCAAGATCTGTTTGCGAGCGGGAATACCCTAGCTACTGTTCATCGAACCTTATATTCTCTGATTGCCGACGGTAGATAACTCCGACGAGAGCGAGAGTGGTAGCGTTGGACTCCTCTTGCTGAGACGCTTTGTTTGGATATCGCTTTCGAACGTTTCCTTGAAATTGGTGAGGTGTGCGGAGACATCTCCCTTGTGTAGTCTGTTAGCATAAGCGTCGGATTTCGCTCCTAGCTTGTTGGGGTAAGTAACGTTTCTGCCTTTGAGCTTTGTTTAGAGCTTCTGCTGAGTTAGAGAGGTAGGATTAGCGCTGATGGAGTTCGTAACTCCCAGCTGCTGTTTTCTGTGTTTTGGTCCCTGAGATTCTGTGTATCACCGTTGAGAAAGTGGTGGATCTGTGTGCTTGGGACGTCATTGTGGCAATCTGCTTGTAGTAATTGTTGCACAGAGAATTGAGGTACGGATTGAGCTTGTTACAGCTCAGGATTTGAGCATGGATTATATGCTTGCTGTGTGTGTGCTCTGTGCTGTTATCGTTTGTGCATTGTTATGATATCAGCTGTTGCATTTGCATACACGCATTATCCTGTTGAGCTCAGTTTTGCTAGTTGTGCCTGTTCTGTTGATTTGAGAATACCAGGATGTTGTGATCGAGGACGAGCGGGTAGTTCCCTTATACCTCGGAGGCTGAGCGGGTAACTCCCGTACCACTTCTCCCTGCTGGGTTTGTTAGCCGCTATGAGTGGAGTGGGTAGCTCTCACATCTCATGAGTGGGCAACAGCAGGTGGAACTGTTTGTTTAGCATCTGGTATGGTGTACTGGAGATGAGTGGGTAGCTCCCATGTGCTCAGTATACCTGTGGCCACTGATTGTCTTTCCTTTGATCAGATCTTGCTGTTGAGCTGTTGTTGCGATCCTTTGGCTCCCTGCTTTCGGTTGTAGCCTTGATCCCTTGCATAGCATTTGCATATTTATCTGTTGCTTTCCTTATGCTGTTGGTATTGCTCTCCGTACTGGGGTTTGACCTCGATGTCCCTCTGGGGCTGGTGTATTGTTGCCTGTATGTGTTTTCAGGTTTCCCAGGTTTCTCTGCTGGTCGTGGCTTTGACCCAGCTGGAGGTACCCCAGGAGGTGGATAGAGTGTCCCAGTTAGCGTATAGCATATATGTACTAGTACTGTTAGCTGGGGAATGCTCTGTGCTTGTGGGATTGTGTTATCCGTTGTAGTACTGGTATTTGTATTTGTTTAAATGTTGTACTGTTGTATCGTGTATTTGCAAATGGGAATATTTTAAGTATGATTGTATTTTAAATTATATATTTTAAACCGTCGGGCCTAAAGCGAAAATTTTAAGCCACTTTTTGTATGCTTCCGCTATTTTTTTGCGTGGTTTAACTCTGATTAGAGCACGAGGCCTGACAGCAGCACTAGTTCTATAGCCGAATCTGTTTTTCTACGCTAGTGACCTGTTTCTCTTATATGGTCAAATCTGATTCCCATGTCAAATCTTTTTCCCACATCTGAAGTCTGTTTCGTACCTAAACATTGTTTTCTACAGTCAAATCTGTTTTCCCGCTAGCGATACCGACCCTGAAGCCAAATCTGTTTCATGCTAGCGCTACTATTCTATAGCCAAATCTTCTTCAACGCTAGCGATACCATTTCTATAGCCAAGTCTGTTTCACGCTAACGACACCGTTCTCATAGTCACATCTGTTTTAACGTTAGCGATACCATCCCGATAATCAAATCTGTTTTTCTATGACTAAGATCTGTTTGTACCCGAGTACTGTTTTGATTAGCCAAATCGGTTTTCACTCCAGTAGTATGTTCCCAGTAGCCAAATCTGATGCTCAGTGAGATTTTAAAGAGAAATGAGATTTTAAAGAAGTTAATCCCGATGAATGTTGATCTGATTTCGATCGTGTCTGGACTTGACTCCAAGTAATCGGCAATGCTGGTTGAATCGGGATTTTGTTCTGGTTTGATAGGCGGAACTGGTATATTTGGATATCGTTCGTGATGCTGCAGCTGTGAGACCTGAAAGCTGATAAGATTAATTGAGTTAATTAATTGGGTTTTGTTGAGATCAGCTTTGAGTTGATGAGCTTGGAAAAGCTATCGAGTTTTGTTTTAGCCCTTAGAATAGTTCTGGAGAGTTGGAGTTTCGCGGAATCTGTTCAGCAGTTACCGCGGGTCATCGCTGAATGTTGGCGCTCAGCAGTGGTGACGTCAGCAGTAGTTGTATTCAGCAGTCGTAGAAAGATCTGTTTTCGCTGAGCAGTAGAGAGCGCGCTAGCGTGTTTCAGCAGTGAGTAGTTCTACGTCGTCGTTTGGATTAGTTGGAACGACGGCATTTTGGATTAGCGAAGAAGACTCAGCTGTGAGTTGCGTTAGCGTCAGCTGTGTGAGAGATCTGTTGTAGCGTTGCT
Organism: Dorcoceras hygrometricum; assembly: GCA_001598015.1. Lineage (NCBI taxonomy): Eukaryota > Viridiplantae > Streptophyta > Magnoliopsida > Lamiales > Gesneriaceae > Dorcoceras > Dorcoceras hygrometricum. The sequence goes on along the minus strand of KV004058.1, from coordinate 2,588 downwards.
AAAAGATGTTGATTATTGTTCAGTAGTGAGTAGCGCGTGACGTGTCCAGTTGCGACAGTAGTTCTCTGTGTCGTCGTTTGAGTTAGTAGCGATCGCTGTTTGGTGTAGAAAGAGATCTGTTGCAAGATCTGTTTGCGAGCGGGAATACCCTAGCTACTGTTCATCGAACCTTATATTCTCTGATTGCCGACGGTAGATAACTCCGACGAGAGCGAGAGTGGTAGCGTTGGACTCCTCTTGCTGAGACGCTTTGTTTGGATATCGCTTTCGAACGTTTCCTTGAAATTGGTGAGGTGTGCGGAGACATCTCCCTTGTGTAGTCTGTTAGCATAAGCGTCGGATTTCGCTCCTAGCTTGTTGGGGTAAGTAACGTTTCTGCCTTTGAGCTTTGTTTAGAGCTTCTGCTGAGTTAGAGAGGTAGGATTAGCGCTGATGGAGTTCGTAACTCCCAGCTGCTGTTTTCTGTGTTTTGGTCCCTGAGATTCTGTGTATCACCGTTGAGAAAGTGGTGGATCTGTGTGCTTGGGACGTCATTGTGGCAATCTGCTTGTAGTAATTGTTGCACAGAGAATTGAGGTACGGATGTGAGCTTGTTACAGCTCAGGATTGAGCATGGATTATATGCTTGCTGTGTGTGTGCTCTGTGCTGTTATCGTTTGTGCATTGTTATGATATCAGCTGTTGCATTTGCATACACGCATTATCCTGTTGAGCTCAGTTTTGCTAGTTGTGCCTGTTCTGTTGATTTGAGAATACCAGGATGTTGTGATCGAGGACGAGCGGGTAGTTCCCTTATACCTCGGAGGCTGAGCGGGTAACTCCCGTACCTCCTCTCCCTGCTGGGTTTGATAGCCGCTATGAGTGGAGTGGGTAGCTC
>KV004057.1:8563-19873 GCA_001598015.1 Dorcoceras hygrometricum | reverse complement strand
CATGTTTGGCCAAAAACTGGAATGACTCTTTTCCTGGTGGGTTGACAGCTACTGCTCGTAGTTTAAATTCAATTACTACCCCATACTTATTTAGCCAATCTATTCCCAAAATCAAATCAAATTCTGGCATCGGCAACACAATTAAATCAGCAGTAATCTTATGCCCTTGAAGTTTAAGTTCTAAACTTCTAAACAGTTCGTGTGATACCAGCTTTTCCCCTGATGGTACCGACACACAATAACCTATCATTACTTGCTCCGGCTGGATAGACAATTTCTTAACAAACTCAGCAGAAATGAATGAATGCATAGCTCCTGAGTCTAAAAAAGCTAGAGAAGGAAATCCAGCTATCGAAATTTCACCTGTGACTACTGTCGAGTCTGGAGGAGCTTGATCAGCTGTCATGATAAAGGCTCTGCTGGTCACCAGTTGCTTGAGTTTTGGACAATTCTTCATAATATGTCCAGGCATTCCACATTTATAGCAGACGTTTTGTCCAAGTCTGCATTGCCCCAAATGATTCTTATGTCATTTAGGACATTCCTTCCAAACATTACCAGCAGGAACAGAGCTTATAGGTTGGATCAATAGAGGCTTTTGTTCTTGAGGCCTCTGCTTCTTGTTCTGTTTCTTGAATGGTCTCGGGTCCTTCTGCTGAAAGGCTTGTCTCTTTTGCTGCCTTTCTTCATCAAGATCTTTTCAATCCCTTTCAATTTGCAGGGCTCTATCCACTGCTTCTCTATAAGTCCTTGGCACCGATAGCCTAACATTCATTTTGAACATCGGCTTCAACCCTTCTACGAAGTGACTTAATTTCTCTTCTGGGTCACTTCCTATTAATGGCACAAAATAGCACCCTCTTTCAAACTTCCGCACATACTCCTGTACGGTTAAACTCCCTTTCTTGAGGGTCAAAAATTCCCTCTTCAATTCAGATCTCTTTCCCGTCGTGAAGTATTGCTCGTAGAATACTTGCTTGAAATCTGCCCATGTGAGATTCAGCAGATCCACAGACAACTTGGCTCCTTCCCACCAAATCATCGCATCTTCCCTTAACATGTAGATAGCGCACCTTGGCCTATCTAAATTAGACATTTGGAGGTCTCAAAAATAACCTCCAAGGATTTAATCCAGCTCTCTGCAACTAGTGGATCAGTAGTTCCACCAAATTCCTTGGGTTTCTGTCGTCTAAACTTCTCTTGGGGATCGTCATTACTAGGTCCCCTGCTACTGGAAGATTGGCCATTACCTCTGTTGTTATTCTGTTCTACCAGCATTCTTAACAGTTGAGTGATATTAGCATTGTTATCACTCTCAGTTTCTTCTAGAGGATTACTTCTTCTAGTTCTTCCTCTTCCTGACATTATATATTCTATAGCTCGTAATCCACCACATACATATATCAGAACTTGCTAAATAATTTAAAGACAATGCTCTAAAAATAAACTCACAACTTAGAAGAACAGACGATGAACTTTGATCAAGCTGATGGTGAGTGTTTTTATCTCAGGAACGTTGCTCTGATACCATGTTGTGACACCCTTTCCCAACGGGGCCACGAGAATTGGGGTAAATAAAAATTTTCGAAATAAAAGAAGGCAAAAAGGTAATTTGTTATAAGAGATACAACTGAGACACGGAAAACGTAGGCCTTGGATAAACACAACACCACCCAGCAGCTGTATTTCAAGTTTCACCTTCTGTTCCATCTCCAGTTGTCGCACCTGCACCATTTTAAAAGCTAGTGAGCCTAAAGGCTCAGCAAGTAAAACCTGAATATTAACAATTTCATTTAACGCAGGCAGACAACTGTACATGCATAAACATTTCATAAAGAATTCGTTCGTAATCTTAGAGACAGGGGATAATAGCCCAGCTCTAACATCAATTCCTTTTCTTTAGACTATGGCATATAAGCTAATCATGGTCCATGTTGACCTTTGATCAAAATGACTCCCGATATTAGTTTTAGCATATAGCTCATATGAAAGGGCAGTCGACATCTAGACAACTTCTCACCCTCCTCCTTGGTGACCGTCAACTATCTATGACATAATCTTAAAATAAACTTTGTTCCATTAACATCCTTTCGTAAAACATTCTTTAGAATTTCTGTAGATCATCGGGTTCCATCATTTTAAACATTTGCTTCCCATTTTAAAACTTTACTGAGTATCGAATTAGAACCTTGAATTCGTAACAATGGAGAGAAACCAGTCGCAATGCAGGGACCAGTCGCAATAAAATGGAACAACACTTATGAAACAAAACAGATCTCTGCTGTTCACAAATATCGGTAAAATGAACCAGCTGGAATAAACAGAAACCAGCTGCAAGATCTTTTACTAAGACAATCGTATTTAAATGAAATGATGTCGTTGAAGTAAATAACAGATAGGATGAAAGACTATCTGTGGATATTTTATAACTTAAAGAAACGACGTCGTTAGCGCATCAATCAGTCGCAAGGAAAAGCGCTAACACGTATATATAAATGAATAGTACCAGTCGCAAGACTAATACCAGCTGAAATGAACAGTACTTATAAACGAATAAAGCAACTGCTGAACTATCATAATGGAATGCATCTGCTGGTGAACAGTGCATCTGCTGAATTCTGAAAGACAACGCAACTGCTGAATTCTAACAACGAATGCAGCTGCTGAATTAGTTCAATAGGAATGCACCTGCTGATGTACAGTGCATCTGCTGATTTTATGAAAACAACGCAACTGCTGAATTCTAACAAATGAATGCAGCTGCTGGTTTTACGATAACGATGCAGCTGCTGGTTTTTCAACAAAGAAGTTTTTATCTCAGGAACGTTGCTCTGATACCATGTTGTGACACCCTTTCCCAACGGGGCCACGAGAATTGGGGTAAATAAAAATTTTCGAAATAAAAGAAGGCAAAAAGGTAATTTGTTATAAGATGTATTTCTTATAACTTAAAAGAAACAAAATACAAGACAATTTCAAAGACCAGCAGGTACCTAATTCGCGCGCTAACTACTAAAGACATTTGCGGAAAACAGTTTTCATTGATAATTGCAATTGCGATTTAGCTGATATTCTAGGTAAATTTACAACCGTTGCTACTGATCTAATACAGTACAATTTAAATCAAAATGATACAACTGAGACACGGAAAACGTAGGCCTTGGATAAACACAACACCACCCAGCAGCTGTATCTCAAGCTTCACCTTCTGTTCGCTTTCCAGTTGTCGCACCTGCACCATTTTAAAAGCTAGTGAGCCTAAAGGCTCAGCAAGTAAAACCTGAATATTAACAATTTCATTTAACGCAGGCAGACAACTGTACATGCATAAACATTTCATAAAGAATTCGTTCGTAATCTTAGAGACAGGGGATAATAGCCCAGCTCTAACATCAATTCCTTTTCTTTAGACTATGGCATATAAGCTAATCATGGTCCATGTTGACCTTTGATCAAAATGACTCCCGATATTAGTTTTAGCATATAGCTCATATGAAAGGGCAGTCGACATCTAGACAACTTCTCACCCTCCTCCTTGGTGACCGTCAACTATCTATGACATAATCTTAAAATAAACTTTGTTCCATTAACATCCTTTCGTAAAACATTCTTTAGAATTTCTGTAGATCATCGGGTTCCATCATTTTAAACATTTGCTTCCCATTTTAAAACTTTACTGAGTATCGAATTAGAACCTTGAATTCGTAACAATGGAGAGAAACCAGTCGCAATGCAGGGACCAGTCGTAAGAAAATGGAACAGCAATTATGAAACAAAATAGATCTCTGCTGTTCGCAAATATCGCTAAAATGAACCAGCTGGAATAAAAAGAAACCAGCTGCAAGATCTTTTACTAAGACAATCGTATTTAAATGAAAAAATGAATGCAGCTGCTGGTTTTACGATAACGATGCAGCTGCAGGTTTTTCAACAAAGAAGTGAAAACTGCTGAGTTTTTAACAAGGAAAGATGCACCTGCTGATGAACAGTGCATCTGCTGGAATTTATGAAAGACACTTGTAATATCGAAACAATGATCACGCTACCAGCCGTCGCCTATTAAACCAGACTTTATACTGATTCAACTAGCAACTACTTATTACACAGTCATCAAATCCCGACATTTCAGCAAAAAGGAAGAACATTCGTAAACATTATAACAATGCAGCTGCTGAATCTTAATCAAGGAGATGCAGCTGCTGAAACATAGCTCGACATTTGTAACATCAAAACAACAACTATGCCATCAGCCGTTGCCTATCAAACCATACTTTATAATGATTCAACTAGCAACTACCGATTGCACAGTTATCAAATTCTTATATTACAGCTACAGCAAGAAGAACATTTATAACATTCTGGAAATAAACTCAAATCCTCAGTACTTTTAAACCATCATAAACTTTCTGGAAGACATCATAAACATCAAAACATCATTTTCGAACCCATCTTTCTTTCCTTTTCATGTCTAAATCATTTCAAACATGAACTTTAAACATATCTTAAACATACAGGCAAGCAGATCCATAAAACAACAATATATGCATCAAATGGTGTAGCAAAGGATCAGCTTTTACTTGCCTTAAACAAAGCTTTGCGACAACAGCTAATTCCTGCAGAAATCCTCCCTTTGAGCAACGCACGAACTCTTCTAGAAATATTTTTGAAGAACACTTTAAGACTTTTCTTTGCAAATGATGAAAATCTTACTTTGAAAACAGGTTTTTATATGAAAGGGATTAGTGGCAAGCTACTTGTGAAATCAAGCATGACACACTTCTAAAGTTTAGTAAAATTCCCTTCATATCATTTTAATTTGTAAAACACCAAACCTTTTCCAAAAGAAATCATTTCACCTCCTTAAAATATTTTTCGATAGATTTAGAACCAGCTCGTGCATCACTCTTTGGAGTCATCTGCTGGTACCAGCCTCAGCGCATCCTACCTGCTAACATCAATAAATCAGCAAATACATATCATTTAAAATTTCGAATTTGGCCAATGTGATCAATAAAATGCATAAATGTGGTCCTATGGATTTTGGGGCGTTACAGAAGGGGTATACAGATCCTTCAATCCGTAATCCTAATCCTTTCTGGTTGAAAGGGCACACGGTTCGTCAGCCGAGCACTCACCCTTCCTCTGGGACCATTTGTTGCCAAAGTCATAACTTAAAACTTTTCATAAACATAATCTTTCTGCTCTTTCTTTCTTTCATAGATGTGTTTTCTTTCTTTCTAGTACGATTTACTGGTTTTTGGTTGTTCAATGATGTTCTGGAACACTTCGAGAATTCTCTGTAATACTTGCGAAGATGAAAACTGAATAAAAGATCTACTTGAATCTGTCGATTGAGTCAAATTAATCTTTCGAATCGAAGTGGAAATGAATAAGGAATCTGATTCTGGAATTTCGCTATCAGTTGTAAAATAACAGGAAAATGAACAGGTAACATCTGACTTAACATAGCGTTACAAGGAAGAAGAAACAATTCAGCTGTCAGCTGGTCAACTAAGACGTCAAAGCTGTTTAAACGAAGGAATTTAGCTGTTGGTAAAACGAATACTTTAGATATCATTTGGTCAACTCAGCATTCAACGTAACTTAACAAAGAATTTTAGGTGTTGAACAAACCAACAGCTGAACACTAACAAGAGCAAGAGCTGACGACAAAAGAAAGCAACTGCTGAAAACAAAATAAAGCAATAGCTGAATTCTGTTGAACATGAGTAATGCAACAGCTGAACATAACAAGCGCAACAACTGACAACTGTTGGATACTAACAAAGCAACAGCTGATTACGAAACAATGCAATAGTTGACAGCTGTCAGGCCTCGTGCTCACATCAGAGTTAAACCACGCAAAACATTGCGGAAGCAACTAAAAAGTGGTTAAAATTTTAGCTTTTGGCCTGACGGTTTAAAACAATATAATTTAAAATACGGCAATACTCAAAATAATCCCAGTTGCAAAACAAGCAAGGGCTACAAGCCACAATAAACCAGTATAGCATAAACATGCACCAAGTACCTGACAACAACTGTGAGACCTGATTTTGTATTAAGGATTAATTGTTGGAATTAATCGGTTGATTTAGAGATTTTGTGGTTTAGATCTCTGTTTTGAGTTGCATTTTCGGGTTCCATTTCGTGCGTTGAGCAATTCTGGATGCTTTCGTGTTTTTGAGTTTTGAGGCAAAAGCTGGTCGGTGGCGAAAACAGTCGTAGCTTGTTTTGGTAGCACAGGGCATGAAACGCCGTCGTTTGAGATGTTGCGACTGGTCGTGCACTGTAGCTGTGACTGGTTTTGTGCGAGTGAGTTTCGATGCTATTGCTTGCGGCTGGTATTTCGCGAGAACTAGCGACTGGATGATGTCAGTGGAGCGACGTAGTTCGAATTAGTTGCAACGCTGCGTTTTGAGGTTGCGACTGGTACCAGATGAGGGAAGCGTTGTGCGTTGTTTTGTGTTTGTGTCTGGATGACCAGCAGCTGGTATTAAGGAGTGAGCATCCTATGCGACGTCGTCTGGATAAGTTGGTGCGACACCGTTTTGAGGACCAGTCGATGGTTTGCCTTGTGATTGATTTTAGCGTCCGGTCGACTAGTTGTCCAGCTTTTGTATTTTCGAAACAGCGTCTGGTTGTCCAGCTGCGAGAGATTGTTCGCTAATGTAGCTTTCAACTGGTGGTGATCACTGTAGTTAGCGACTGGATTTGTTTAGCGTGGCTCGAGATTTCATCAGCTGTTGGTTCTTGCGTCTGCTGGTTTGGGAAATTGTTAGTGTCGACTGGTTTTGTCGGTAGTCAATTATTGGTGTTGATTTCCAGTCGTTGCTAGTGCTATTTATAGGAAGACTTGGTCTTCGTATCGTGATATATTTTCCCATACTTAGCATATATTTCCAGCCTTTCGTTCCTTATCTTTCGAACCCTAGAACACTGTTCAGCCGTGAGCTTTTCCGGCGATTTCCCGTCGTTTCAGTGGTTGTTTTGGCTCGTGCGAGGTAGCGTTGGACTCCTCTTGAGAAGCTCTTCCAATTCATACCAGTTTTAGAAGCTGTAATTGGCTAGTCGGGGAACGCGAAGTTGCTACCGTTCGAGTGTTGCGTCGATTTGGTAGAACTACGTTCTGGTTTTCGGTGAGACCTTGTTCCTAGCCTTAGTTTTTAAGCTTTATATGAAATTGTTGAGATATATTGAGCAGCTGGTCGAGTGAGACTCCCAGCCGTGAGCTTGATTAGCAACCCGTTAGATTTACGTTGTGTATGCCGTGTGTTCAACAGGCTTTTACCAGAGTCTTCGGGATTTCTAGCAGGGTTAGTTGTTGCTCAGTATAAGGTACGGATTTGAGCTTGTTTTACAGCGAAGTTATGGCTTGGATTAATTGTAGTCGCTGGTATATGGAATTGCCGTGCCTGCTGGTTGTGTTCTGTTGAGAATTGTGTATGCTATTTGTGTATTTTCTGCATTGCATATGTTTATATGCTTGCATTCCCACCTGTTGCATACACGCATGGTATTACTATCCAGTTTTGGTGGTCTTTGTACCATTGTTGCATTGTTATTGTTTTCTTACCAGGATGTGAGGGCGAGCGGCAATACCGCACTCTCATCTCCCTGCTGGGATCGTAGACACCATGAGCCGAGTGGTTAACTACCACAGTTCATGGGCGAGGCAACAGCAGGTTGAGTTGTTTGATGCATCCGGTAAGTGGGTGTAGTATCATGGTGAGTGGCTCACTACCACACTGTGAACACACCCCGTGGCCACCTTTACATTGTCGATGATTCTTGGAGCTATGTTTGAGTTCCTTAGCTCCCTTGTGGGTCGAGCTTTCCATTGTTCCTTGGCGTCTCATGCATAGCACCTGCATTTTATTCCTTGCTGTTATTTCTGTTGTATTATTGCTCTCCGTACTGGGGTTTGACCCCATGTCCCTCCGGGGCTTGGTTTATTTCTTTGTTATGTTGTTTTCAGGAAACCCAGGTTCTACAGCTGGTCGTGGGTTTAACCCAGCTGGTGGTGCCCCAGGAGGTGGCTAGTGTGTCCCAGTAGCATATAGCATATATATATATGTATCAGTTAGCCAGGGGGATACCCTGCGCTTTGTTGTTGTACCCGTAGGGGAATATTATACATGTTGGATTTATGTATGCTTTGTTGTTAAACGTTTATGATTTGGGAACTTATTTTAGTATTGTTGTATTTTAAATTATGTTTTAAACCGTCGGGCCTAAAAGCGAAAATTTTACCCACTTTTTGATAGCTTCCGCATGTGTTTATCTGTTGTGAGCACGAGGCCTGATATTTTTGGTATCAGAGCTTAAACTGGGATAAGCTCATTTCCTTTGATCACACTTGAGTCTAGGCACAGTGTTGCGTGTTGCATGTGCTTGACTTATATGACTATGTGCTGCATATTTTGTGTTATATGCTTTCTATGCTGTATCTGTTCTGTTTTTCCTTATCCTGTTGAGTGTTTTAGATGCCGCCTAGACGTCGTGGTCGTAGTAGGGGTCTATTCCAGGAATCAAGAGGACAGAATGAGGATTAGTCTAGTGCGCCTAGTCATACTCTTGAGAGTAGTGGAGAGGAGGAGGCTGCAGCTCCGCCGGCTCCGGTAGAGAGAATGGATGTGGTCATAGCTCGATTTCAGAGGATGAGTCCTCCTATCTTCAATGGTGATGAGTCGAGTGAGGACTGTAGCTGCCCGTGAGCGGGAGTTCGAGTTCTTGGAGCAAGGTTCGTTGTCTGTGCGCGAGTACGCTCGTAAGTTTTCTGCTTTGTTGGCGTATGTTCCGCATGTTGCTGGCCGGGAGAGGGCCAAGAGCACCAGGTATGTGGAGGGCTTGAATGGGGATCTGTACCAGAGCGTTTTGACAAGCAAGCCCAAGTCTTATGCTGAGGCCGTGGATACTGCTATCCACATCGAGGAGGGCATGAAGAGCCGTAGTGCACGCAGGGCGTAGGTGGCGCAAGCGGTGCACGGTGGTAGGCCCGTTGGTCAGGGAGCTCAGTCGTCCCAGAGTTCTCAGTCCGTGCATTTTCCTCAGCAGCAGCAGCAGGTAGCTCAGCAGTCTGGCCGTCAGAGGTTTCGACCCCGCGGTCAGCAATTCAAGAAGAAGTCCGGTTCAGGGTCTTCTGGTTCTGGAAGTTCGAGTAGCAGCGGCTCTCGGACGGAGTTTTGTGGTTTTTTCGGTGGAAAGCATTCTTCCACGCAGTGTGTTGGTGTGCAGGGTTCCTGCAACCTTTGTGGTCAGTATGGGCACTTTGCGAGAGTGTGCCCAACAGCTGGAGCACAGCAGACCGCGGCCCAGCCTCAGGGTCGTGGGGGTCAGTCTCGGGGCCGTTCGCAGCAGTTTCAGCAACCCCGTTTTGGTGAGGCTCCGTTTAGGCCGTTTCAGCAGCCTGGCCCTTCGCGTTTTGGGCAGTCGTCTCAGCCTTTCTTTCCAGGACCCCAGCAGGCGCAGTTTAACGCCTTCACGCCGGAGCAGGCCGAGGAGACACCGAGCCGAGTGATTGGAGGTACATGCTTTGTTTTTGACTTTCCTGCTCGTGTGTTGTTTGACACCGGTGCTTCGCATTCGTTTATTTCTGATTCTTTTGTTGTTGAGCATGGATTGTGTACCGTCCCTTTGCGTGATGTTGTTTCTGTTTCTACCCCCGGTGGTGTAAACCTGTGTTCGCAAGAGATTTTGTTGGATGGTGTGTTGCGGTTTGGCGAGCATGCCTTGTTAGCAAACTTGATCCGTTTGATGCTTTGGGATTTTGATTGTATAGTTGGGATGGATGTGCTGTCCAACTACAGGGCCTCTGTGGATTGCTTCCATGGGATTGTGCGCTTTAGGTCTTTGTCTGGCGAGAAGTGGGACTTCTACGGCCAGGACTCGAGATCAAAGATTCCGTTGAGATTTTGTTGGATGGTGTGTTGCGGTTTGGCGAGCATGCCTTGTTAGCAAACTTGATCCGTTTGATGCTTTGGGATTTTGATTGTATAGTTGGGATGGATGTGCTGTCCAACTACAGGGCCTCTGTGGATTGCTTCCATGGGATTGTGCGCTTTAGGTCTTTGTCTGGCGAGAAGTGGGACTTCTACGGCCAGGACTCGAGATCAAAGATTCCGTTGGTCTCCGCGATGGAGTATCACTAGAAGACTTTGATACAAGTAGACAATCTACAAGCACCCGATCCCAAAGCCAACAGCCTTGAGAACTCCTAGCACTTCACAACGTTTCACGCAGACTAGCTGCTGGTTTACAAGATTTATAACGTTTTACGAACTTCTTAAAAGACAGTTCGTTTACAGACTCTGTCAAATATATCAATGAGAACACGATGCTAGAGACTGTATTTTGACTCGAAAGATTATCTAATGAAGATCAACACAAATTGTTCTTCGAGTCTTGAGCTTTTTGAAATATCAAACGAGAGAAAGCTCTGTAAGTATTTTGGCAGCGTTGCAGCAAGAATAATAAGCGATTGTTCTTTTCTTCAAAGCCTCTGCTGGTATTTATAGGCTTCGACTGCAACGGTAACATTAAATCCTCCAAAGGAAATCCGTTTGAATTGAATTACTGCCAAAATAGTACACCGTAATCTCTGCTCCACTGCAAGGTCAAATGCTCATCCACAGAGCCAATTTGTCTTCTTTCCATATATGTGCAAGCATAGAGAAACGGCCACTGTACACTTGTACTATTCACCCAAAATAGTACTCACCTTGTTTCCTTCATTCCAGGCAACTGTACGATCCAATAAATCTTTTCCAAATAAGCAAACGATCGTATTTCAAATACTTATAGCTTGCGCCTGAAACTACTTTGGAAATCAGCACTAATATTCACCTTCGTTGAAAGCTTCAACTGGAAAACGCCAAGAAGAATTCTCTGCTGAATTGCGTACGCGTTTTTCATCTGCTGATTCCTTAGCAAAAACGATGTCGTGTCAACTTATTCAAGTGACGTCGTTTCGCTATTTTCGTAAAAACATCTGCTGGATAACAACAAATAGAGCATCTGCTGGTTTGCAACAAATAGAGCATCTGCTGGTTTGAGACACTGTAGCCATCTGCTGAAATAATACATCTGCTGAAAACTCTAAAGAACGCTTCTGCTGAATTGATCCAAACGCTGTCGTTCCAATTCTTCAAAGCCTCTGCTGGTATTTATAGGCTTCGACTGCAACGGTAACATTAAATCCTCCAAAGGAAATCCGTTTGAATTGAATTACTGCCAAAATAGTACACCGTAATCTCTGCTCCACTGCAAGGTCAAACGCTCATCCACAGAGCCAATTTGTCTTCTTTCCAT
>KV004054.1:27070-38983 GCA_001598015.1 Dorcoceras hygrometricum | reverse complement strand
TATAATGAGGAAATACCACATAATCCGGGATATTGTGGCTAGAGGTGACATAGCAGTTGAGAGAGTCGCATCTGCGGACAACATTGCTGATCCACTTACGAAGCCCTTGACAGGACCGTTGTTTGAAAAACATCGCCAAACAATGGGACTGTGTCTGATGAGTAGTTGGCTATATGGCAAGTGGGAGATTGTTAGAGTAGATGCCCAACTAGCCAACTTGTGGCGTGTGGGTTTTATTGACTCTTGTACATGACAATATTTATTTATGAAATTCGCATTTATTTATGGCATTCTTTATTTTCATTATGTTATAATGTTAACAAGTGTGTTGGATAAAGACCTAGAATGCATCATAGTGTATGTTAGATGTGATAGTGGATATGATGGCTATCATGAAACACATCTAATAGTCACTGTGTATTCTGAATTCGTTCCTAGTCGATTGGGCCGTCAAAATGAGGATAAGGCCGCCCGAGCTTGAGACTAGCATCTGCGATGTGAAGTACTGTGTTTCATTGGTAGGGAACATTGTGATGTTCTGAGCATGCAGATGGATAGTGACCTGGTGATCTATCGAACTACCCTCGTTCGGACTTTCCAAGTGGTTATCATTTGTCGAGTGGATAAGTCCAAGGTCTTGGTTGTACTGATTAGTCCTCACTACTCGAAACGTCATTGAGACTCTACATGATAGGCGCCTCACTTTGACCCGTTTACCGACTCCCATGGGGTCATTAGGTGGTGGGATTGGGTGAGGTCCGTTTAGGTAAATCGGGGTTGCCCTAGTTACACTCGCGATGTCACTATTGATCTCCAAGATGTATGCATAGCTATTAGATCTCTAGCGACTCTCGATATACCGAATGGTCGTTGATCTGATCGGGGATATATGTGTTGAAAGGACCGTACTGTACGCTAACAATGACAAATTGGTCTTGCAGGCACTATCAGTGATACCTAGGGACCATGGGGCGATGTTGCTAGGCGCTTTACCATGATCCTATGGGCAAGTCCGAAATTGTGATTTCGGAGTCACAATGGTTGTGGGCCCACGACTAGCTGTATCCCTGAACCATTGAGGGTCACACAAGTACTGGATTCATGATTCCCGCACGGAAACTGAGCTCAATGTGTTGAGCGTAGGAGAAGAAATTTTGGAAGTGCGACTTTCTAAAAGTCAACAGGGGTCAAATTGCGATTTCCCAAAGTTGAGGGGCAAAACTGTAATTTTGGACTAGGTGGTCTGAAAAATTGTTTTCACATCATAATACTCGGTTTTGAAAACTGAGTCGATCGGTTCGATCTGATCGTCGATCAGGATTATGATGAAGCCACGATGATTTAAATGAACCGAATGTTCATATGGACCTGGGATTGGACCCAAGTCCATTGGGCCGGTTCAAGCCCATTACTCACCTTTATGCATGACTAGTCTAGGGTTGAATTAAACACTAAGTCTCATTCTAAACCCTACATAGCGCCGCCCCACCTCCCTTCTCCCTTCGGCCGCCGCACGCCGCCCTCTCCCCCCTCCGACCGCCGCTGCGCCGCCGCCTCGTGATCGGACTTGTTTCGATCACCGCGATGAGGAGATTCCGTTCGTGTCGAATTCTTCAGTCCTTCTAGTGCAGGCTGACGAAGGATTCGTGCTTCCGATCGTGGACCTGATTAGACGATCTACCGCCGCCTACCTTTTGATGTGCCGGTTTCCTTATGAAATTGGTCGGAGCCAGGCGCCTAGACGCCAGCAAGGTAACAATCGATAAACATCCTATGTATGGTTTATTTATTATTTGTAATGTATTGAACGTATCTCGGGGCAGAATTTTTAACTTCCGCTGCGCCCTCGGGAAACGGGATCCGGATCCGCCATTGTCGCCCAACATTCGTTGGCAGTAACCCAGGACGGTAATTCTCCTCTTTCTGGAATTCTCTTGGCATTCGATGAGTCAAGTTGTCTGAATGATCAATTTCCTTATTTTCCCTTGGGAAATATTGGTTCCTCGGCCAATTAACCGTAGATCCACCAATATTTCATGTTGCTGATCTGCTATGGTTTTTGTGAGTTTCAAACATTTGTGCTTTCTGAATCCAATAGGTCCTGATTTTCATCTCGCTCGCTGCCCGCTTCTCATTCAATAATTCTCTCAAATCTGTGGTGTTTACATTTATGGAAGCTACTGGAGGAAATGGGTCTTCATCTATAGCCATGGAGTCTTGTTTCTCTGGGAATTTCAGTACTCCCTTATTGATTCTCTCATGCAGAACATTTTAAAAGCCCAACAGGATTTTGTAGTATGATTATACGAATTGTGGTACTTACAGTATACGCGTCCTTTTGTCTCTTCCCTGGGGGGTACTCGGTGATCTGACGGGAAGGTAATGAATTTTTCTTTCACCAGATAATGAAAAATTTCTCATCAGATTTTGAAACATCGAACGTGTACTGCATGTCCTTAGCAGGGAGTGTGTTGTTTTCTTTTCTGAACTGTTTTCTTTTTGAGTAAAGGACAAATGTACGATCCATGGGTGCGAAGTTCTGCCAAAGCTACTTCTCTATGTCTTGGTAGTATGAGCCTACCATTGTTTTCTTTTTGTAAGTTTCCTCCTTCAACAATTCTTCGTATTCTGCCACTTTGGAACATAATTCGAAAAAATCCTTGAACTCCATGCCCTGGAATTTTTTCCTTAGTTCGAAACCAAGCCCCTTTTGCGCCATTTTTACGAACTCTATTTCTGGTAGAAAAACCTTGCATCTATTTTTCATTTTGTTAAACCTATCTACGAACATATCCACAGATTCGCACGTCTTGGTCCACGTCCATCAGCTTTAACTGTTTTGGCGCTCTTTCTGATTCACTTATGGATCGGGTTTAACTAGCAACGGGTTTGGATTTTTCCTGTTTTGGGATTTTTGAAATTTTATGGAATGGGCTAATTATTTTTAGCACAAACACTTATCTACGAACATATCCACAGATTCGCATTTTTTTGGGTAATTCTAGATAGATCAGTGATACATACCTCAGGCTCGGTGTGATAAAATTGGGTATGAAATTGTCGCTCCATATCTTGCCAGGTAAGGATAGAATTCCTTGACAGTAGTGTATACCAAGTAAATGTTGTGCCTGTCAGTGTGTTAGGAAATAACCTGAGCTTCAAGTTTGAGAAATTCTCCAAGTTTGCCAACATCCCGCACTTGATGGTGAATCTGGCAATATGCTTCACTGTGGATTGCCCATATTCTCCAGAGAATAAGCTGAAATCTGGGATTTTATACCCTCTAGGATAGGGGTTGTCGTGGTCAATTATCTCAGGAAATGGTTTGTGGAATTCAGGACGACCAATTACCCTTAAAGCTGGTACATATAATTCCTGTACAATTTCTCTCACCATGCCCAAATTAATTACACCAGCGTTCCTGTTTTGGAGGGGATGATTGTAGAATTGTGCCCCTCGAGCTTTATAAGCTCCATTGTCAAATTGAGGCCAGTGTTCCCCACTGGGAAACACATCTCTTCTTCGTACAGACCAGGTTGATTCATGGGATTAGTCACGCTATAAGGCTGCTGGAGATGGGGTCTCGGGTTCCCATTTCCGTTTCCTTTCACCATTGCAGGACTCCTCTGGAAAATAGCTTCATCTCTCCGATGAGGGGGCATGTACCTTTCTTCCAGGCTTGGGGGAGTTGGGATAGAGCGGCGAGTTTCGCCTGCTCTAGAGCTCCCTGCGCCTTGCTCCATTCCTTTGTGTTGAAAACACCCCAAATTTGTGGATTGTGTAGTGTAACTCACCACTGCTTTCACGTAGGCCAAAATTCCCTCATCCATCATCTTGGAAGCCTCCTCCATGTCAACAGTATTATTCTCTGGAACTTCTTCCCGTGGTTCGACAGGTTTGGCTGTTGCATGGCCATGGGATGGCCTTCAATACGGTTCACCATATTTTGAACAGACATCTCTTGAAGTTCTTCATCTGTTGTAGGGAGTTCTTCTAATTCTGGCATGTTGTCAACTTCCTTGTTCTTATCAATTTGCTCTTTCCTCTTGGGCGGCATATCGGTGTCCCACCGGGCGTGCCAAATTTTCTTTGTGTTAATTAGCAAATTGCTGGGCGTGCTAGGTGCTCAAGCATCAATTTGTGTGAAAATGTAAAAAATCTAACTTCTAAAATCGAACGACGATGAGAATTAAATTTGACCGTTAGTTCTAATCTCCTAAACAATATGACACCAAAAGGAGAGAAAATAGACTGAAATTTATCTGAACCAATCCCTGACATAATTTGTATTTTCAACAAAGATGTAGAAGATTTACAATAAACCAGAACTAATAAAAACAAGCTTGAACGTTGAGTGTAGAAAATTCTAATAGAAACTAGGAAATTTGATTTGCTGAATTTTGCAGAGAATTGTGCAGTATTTTCGCTGAATTGTGATGATTGATTCATGTTTCATCTGTCTGTGCATCCTTTCTTTTGTATCATCGTAGGGGAGTTATCTCATTTTCGCACGTCTTGGTCCACGTCCATCAGCTTTAACTGTTTTGGCGCTCTTCTGATTCACTTATGGACCGGGTTTAACTAGCAACGGGTTTGGATTTTTCCTGTCTTGGGCTTTTTGCAATTTTATGGAATGAGCTAATTATTTTTAGCACAAACAGGGTGTTAATGGTTTGATGTTCCGAATCCAACTAAAAATTTTGTTCTTGGTTTTTCATATTGTTGGTGTCACATCCTTTGTAGGGTGTCCACAGTATCAAATATATATATATATATTAATGTTTTATTCTATAATATTTAAAGGTAAATTTATCTTATAAAGTATTTTTTTTGAAAATATAGTGAGATCTATCAACATATATATCTAATACGAACTAATCAGAGAATATCTTTTTTCCTTTTATGCATTTGTATTTATTCCTCAACTTATATACATAAACAAAAAATAGTGATATACGTTGGTTAGTATTTTTATTAAAAAAGTATAGATATCATGCCGCACATATTTGATATTAAATTTTTTATTGAATATATTCGATATTTATAATATGATAGTATTGTCATTTGTTAATATGAACACTTTTCATTTTAATTTTTATGCTCATTCATTGTAAATTTGCAATTTTGAATATTTTGTCGACTAGGTACACATGGCATCTCTCTCTCTATTTATATATATATTATTTTATATTTTAAAATTACCTGCTATAAAAATTTATACGGTAATAACATATTTATCAACTGATTAATAGCTTCAGTAATTTCAACTTTAGGTTAAGTATTAGGTTAGTATACTTAATTATGTGAAATTATAATTTAGTTCAATGATGAATATATATATATACATTATTTCAAATAACTTGTTGAATTAAGCATGCATATGTGAGAGAAGTATTGTGATGGGTGACCTCCTGGAAAACTCTCGTATATCAAGCTGTTGACGTTGTGCCGCTTGATCTGGTTGGTCAGGTGGACTGTAAAAGTGATGCCAGATCTTTACGGGTAATATTATCTCTATTAAGGATATGGCCGACAGTAGGGAAATGGTAAGATCGATCTCTAAGGGAGATGAGACAACACAAGCAGTTAGATAGATACCTCTCCGGACACATGGACCTAACTGTAACGTCCAGGAAATCCATAAATCCAAAATGATAAATCCAAATATTTGAAAGGTTTAATTGCTAATTTCAATACCCTCTTCAGCTTCAATTCAGCGATGTAGTTTTCGTTCAAGCTGAATTTTCAGATTAGATCATGTAACGTCCAGAAATCCTTAATCTCACAAATATAAAGTTATAAGTTTGAGGGATCTATTTGTAATTTTTATTGCCAATCAATTTTTATCTGTGCTGATCTAGTTCAGTTTAGGGCGTGGTTACGAGAGCTGTCCGGTCGGTGCGGTTCGTTTCAATTTTAACCAAATCGGTTCAGTCTGCATTTTATTTGTTTTAAAAGCAGGGTAGCACTGTTATTTGTTTTTTCATTTAATCTAGCTTTGAGATTTTTGTATAAATACCTGCACAAGAACCTCTCATCTTCATTCACGAAAACTTCACGTAGAGGAAAACCTTTTGAGAAAGCGGTGCTCATTGTAAAAAGAAAATCGACTGAAGGTTTAAAAGCTTTTCAAAGGGACGATCGTGTTTGTTCACTGTTCAGATCGGATAAATCTCTGCTAATCGTCGTCGTTGTTAAGGCAAGTAAACTCTGTTTCTTGCTGTACTTTGAAATATATATATTGATTTTCTTCTTGTATGTGTGTGCTAACTTTAAAAATTTGAGAAATGTTTTTTTTTAAGTTTTTCAAACGCAGAGTTAAGTTTAAGATGTTTTCTTGACAAAGTAATGGTTGCTGAAATTTTAATTCAGAAAGGTTGTTCAAAAATGTTTTTACGATGTTCGATACAGTTTCTTCTTGAAAATTTTGGGATGTTCTGCAAGTAGCTTACAAGCAGCTTACATGCTTTTGTTTCAGTAGCTTACAAGCAGCTTATATGTTCTTGTTTCTGGAATTTTCCTTAAATATTTTCAGTTTCTTCAGACCAAGGAAATCTTCTAAGCTGTTTGTCATTTTGAGTTAAGTTCGCGATCTGTTTTTCTCGAGCTGATTCTAAGTCGTGATCTCTTCCTTTTCCCATAGCTGATTTCAAATCGTATCTGTTTCTTTTCCTAGAGTTGATTTTAAGTCATGATCTGTTTATTTTCCCAGAGCTTTTTATTACCCGTGATCTGATTTTTAACCCAGAGCTGTTTTATGCTCATAATCTGATTTCATTATCTAAGTTGAGTTGACTTTGTTTTACAATTGTAATCCAGTCTGCTCATTTAAGTTATGTTGACTTTTCCTAATTTGAGTTGACTAAACAGCCTAGATCTGATTTTCTACTCTGAGCTGGTACGCCTCGCGTGCTGTTCATACTCCGAGATGATTTAGCTTAGGTCCATTCTGGCAGTAATTTCAAGTTTAATTATTCTTTCCTTTAGCTTTGATTCGAAGGTATAACTCCAATCTGTTCGTATTTATACCCAATTTCAAGAGATAGTTCATCGGCTTAGAGCTCTGTTGTTCGTTATTCACCTCTATAGCTTGAGCTGATTTCAGTGTTCTTCTTCTATTGAACTCCTATGAACTTCCAGTAGATTTTGTACATTAAAAGAGTTTTCAAAATAGCACAACCATATAAGAAAGCGATCTCTTTTAGATGAAAAAAAGCAGATTTATAGAAAGGAAAAGAAAAGAAAGATTTACAGAAAGTTTTAAAGAAAGTGTATTTCAAAAGAGTTTTGAGAAATGTGACGAATATCAGAGGGTCAACAGAGAGTGTGTGGTAACCAGTCGACAGATCGGAGTGCCCTGCCAACAGAGGGTGTGTGGTAATCGATCGACGGACCGGAGTGTCCTGCCAACAGAGTCAGTGATTAGGGCGTGTGGACAATGGCAGAAGTGTCATTGGGTCCCGCTCCACCTGGAACCAGTTAAGCTTGATCAATAGAATAGAGGACCTAAAGGAGAGCTTTCGTTCACACCACTATAGAAAAGAAGAATAACGTGGGTTGTTATATAACCGGGTATTCAAGAAAGATAAAGTTATTTCCTTTACGGATTAAAATTTACAGAATAAACTTTGCAGATTAAAGTTTACAGTTTTAAGTTACAACTTACAGTTTAAATGTTTTAAATGATTTAAGTATTTTTCAAGCATGTATAGATTATGTTTTCAAGTTTCCCAGTTTCAGAGTTTCTCAATTTACTAGTTTACGGTATTCAGTTATTCAACTTTCGAGTTGTTATATAAAAAACCCCGATCCGAAAATTTCAAATAATTAAACTAGAAAGGTGCAATCTATAAGATAATAACTTGATCTGGGCTAATTTGCAACTTCTTTAAAATTTCAGTCGTATAAGTATGAGAACAAATTATATAGCTTGTCAAAAAAAATACTTAACTGCGAAACTTTATATGTATATAACCAGAGATAGAAATACATTCAGATTACATTGAATAAACGAGGAAGTAATCTGAAATGTACAAAAACTTTATCATAAAGTCTATACAACAAAAATAATGAGAACTGAAAACAACACGGAAGCTAATTTCCACGATAAACACCCCCGATCTGATCCAGCTCGCACCATCCAACTTTACTTAATTCTCATCGCCAGCACTCAACAATAATGAGTCTAGGGGCTCAACAAGTAAATTTGGAATATCAAAGGCTGGCAATACAAGCATAATAATAATTGATACTGTATCTGAAAACTCACTAGCTGCTATAACTCCAAAAGCTGATAATCTGAATACAATAATCTGGTAAAACTGAAAATTTTGAAAGCATAATTGCACATGTTTGAAACATACTTAAACATTTGCTGGTACTTGTAAAATAAAGTAATAGAAACTTTTCTTTAAACAGTGGTTGTAAACAACCATATGCTCTGTTCTTCTTGTCTATTATGGCTCATACACTTGCACATAGGTCAAGATCGCTTGATAAAGCTCATCCGAAATCAGGAGCTGGGGAAGTACATCCCATCTTTACTATGTGAAGGGGCACAAAGGTTCATGTAACGTCCAGAAATCCTAATTACGTGAAAATGAGTGCCTGACTAGGGGAAAAATTGGTTTTAGAAAATTATATGTCATTTTATGTGATTACGTGATAATTTTTATGTTTAAGAGGCCATGTCATTTTAGTAGTCTGTTTGAGTTTCGGACGCGTGGACGAGACTAGGGACGACCGAGGTGTAAATTTATTTAAATTTTTAAGCCCTCATATTTTTAAGAGCTAAAATTTATATTTTTAAGCAGTATTTATGAAAAATAAGATTTTTATGTATAATGGTCGAGGGGAACCCGTTTTTCGCCTATACGGGCTATTTTAATGAACTTTGATACATTTTAAAAATTTGGAGATTTTATATTACAAAAATTAGGAGTTCAAGATTGGAGAGTTTTAATCAATATTTTAATTAGTGAGGGTTAAAGAGGGAAAAATCTTTTATTTTCCTAACTTAAAGAACTTGGAGGGGTCTTTTGGAACATTATTCACTCTTCCTAAACCCAAATTTCGAAAACCCTACCTCCTCCCTCCATCTTCAAGCCGCCCCTCCCCTTTTCACAAGCCTCCATCGAATTTTCTTGGTTTCTTGGTTGTTTCAAGGTTCAAGCATCCCGATCTCGAGTCCTCCGTCCCGGTAACGCGTGGTCTACGTAATTCTTCAAAAATGGACGCTTTATTCTTTCTTTTTCTCGCCATTTAAATCATATTACATTGTTTTTAAATGATGTTGCATGATTGGTGTGCGTAATGATTCGATCTTTGTTTGTTGTTTGAGATCCATGCATGTATCACGATTTTTACCACGTGTTTGATTTATTTCTTGATGTGCTTCGGTCATGGGAGATTCATAGGACTAGGGTTCGAGTCAAGGTGGTCTGGGTAGTTAGCCCATCAATTTAGGTCACGTGGATCCAAACAAGGAGTGATTTGGTCAAGGAACGAATTAGTTACGAATTTTATGATCAGCATGTGCCCTGGGTTGTCGTCTGTGCGCGATAGTAGAGTTGTAGGGGTTGGGTAGGTTTCTCTATCCGGTCTGTGTGGTCAAGGTTGCTTCCATGAGATATTTCATTGAGTTAGGGTTATGTAGGTTCAAACGGGGATTGATTTGGTCAAGGAACGAATTAGTTATGAGTTTTATGGCTAGCACGTGTCCTGGTTGTAGTCTGCGCGTGAGCAGTGTCATTACGGGCATGGTTGGTCATGTTGAAAATTTTTTTTGAGTCTCTTTTCTTCCAGTGGCTAGTAGGGTGAGTTAGGTGATGTGGGTCGAAAGAGAGTGATTTGGTTAAGAAATGGAATTTTTAATGATTTTTACCGTTTTGTCGCTCGAAGTGAGCCTCGTCGGGTCATTTTTGTGAACATTAAGATTTCGAGTCTTAGGGGTTGCCAAAATTCATGGATGATTTTATTTGATGTTTTAAGCATATTTTAAATTTTTTTCCAGTTTTTTTAGAATTTATTTGATTTATGAGATTTTTGGCAATCTTCATGACAAATTAATGCCTAGAAAATGATTTTTAGCATGTGTAATTTTTAAAATATCATAACTGGACCGGGTAGGGTCACATATTTTAAATTGGGTCCAGGTTATTTTATTTCTGGATCGGGTATTTTATTTTAAAGTTTAAGGTCCATTTTTAAGGATATTAGGCCTAATATTTTAAGTCAAATTTTAAAGTCAAACTTTTAATGATTTTATGGGCCTAATAAGTTGTATTAAGTTTTAAAGATAGATTTTAAATTATGGGACTATTACTTTGTCAAATTTCAATGTCTGATTTTAAATTGAAGGACCAAGTATTTTATCAATTTTAAAGTTTAAATTTCTAGATTATTGGGCCAAGTCCAGTTTTGAGTTAAGTTTCATTTAAGAGTAAGTCTAGGCTTTTGGGTTTAGAATCAGTGGGCCAGGCTCTTGAACCAGTCCTTGATCGGAGAAGAAAAATGTTGAAGACCATGAATATATATTTAATTATATATGTAGTATTTTAAGTATATGATTATGCATTTATTTAAAGGAAATTAAATATATGTTGATGGGCTAAACCTTTTAAATTACATATTTTATGAAGTACACGCATCATGAAAGTTTTTGAAATGTTAAAGGCATGTACGAAAAAGAAAATATTTTGAGGGATTGAAGTGATTTGTGGCAAAGTAGAAGATGAGCGGATCCGAGATACCGGACCCGATGAACCTCTGTTAATGTTATAATGAGCTTATGGATCCATGTGTTCATTGCATGGTGAAGTGGCAACATAGAAGTGTGAGGGATCCCGAGGTAAGGTCAGGTGAACCGCATCTCCACGTACGTTGGTTTCTTATGATTGATCAATCGTTATTGTAACAGCCCACACATCATGGATACAACTCACATGTCTTTTTATGTTATGCTATGTCATGCATTATTATGTTATGATATACGATTATTGTTGGGGATTCGGATCCGCCCCCCGGCGAGGCAGCGGAAGAACAGAGAATTACCGGGAGACGATCAATACGAAAAACAGACAATGCAAATATCGTCATTCATAGGGTGTTCAAAGATGAATACCTTGTTGGCACTTGTGCCTGGCTCCAACCGGTATTACAAGAATCCGGCTCTTCTCGGTAGATTGCGGTAGATTATCGCCAATCCGGTCCACGACCAGAACCGAGACTCCTTCGTCAGGCTACACTAGAAGCGCTGACGAGATCAGCACGAACGGATTCTCCTCGTCGAGTTGGCCGGAATCAAATTTCCGGCGACAACGGGCGGCGGCGACGGCGGCGACGTGTGTGAGAGGAGGGAGGGGCGGCTTTGTGCTAGGGTTAGGTTTTGATGTCAAGTGTTTTGTTATTTTTTGTTAAGTCTTGCTTAACTCTAATTAAATAGACTTAAGTGTTGGACTTGAACCGGCCCAACGGGCCCGGGTCCAACAATGAACATTTAGTTCATCTCCAACACCGAGACTTCACCGTAACTCCGATCGCCGATCAGATCGGACCGATCGACTCAGTTTCCGAAACTTAATACAATGATCTGAAAAACCATTTTTCAGAACCCCAGTGCAAAATGACCGTTTTGCCCCTCAACAGCGGGAAACCCCGGTTTGACCCCTGTTGACTTTTAGGAAGTCGCACTTCCCGAAATCCTCTTCTCATGCTCAACACATTGAGCTGAGTATCCGTGCGGGAATCTCGAATCTAGTACTTGTGTGACCCTCAATGGTTCAGGGATACAGCTAGCCGTGGGCCCACAACCATTGCGGCTCCGGAATCACAATTCCGGACTTGCCCATCGGATCATGGTAACATCGCCCCATGATCCCCTAGGTATCACTGATAGTGCCTGCAAGAACCAGT
>KV004054.1:6113-20256 GCA_001598015.1 Dorcoceras hygrometricum | reverse complement strand
CCTGCTGGTTCTCGCTAAGAAAGCACCTGCTGGTTTCTTGCTAAGAAGCACCTGCTGATTTCTCGCTAAGAAAGCACCTGCTGGTTTCTCACTAAG
Source organism: Dorcoceras hygrometricum (assembly GCA_001598015.1). NCBI lineage: Eukaryota > Viridiplantae > Streptophyta > Magnoliopsida > Lamiales > Gesneriaceae > Dorcoceras > Dorcoceras hygrometricum. The sequence continues at coordinate 20,160 of KV004054.1, read as the reverse complement.
AAGAACCTGCTGGTTTCTTCAGGAACCAAAATATGACTATAACTTGGTGTTGTAACATTCAAACGACGACTACGCCACCAGATGTTGCCTATTAAATCAGACTTAACTTCTGATTCGACTAGCAACTTCGATTACATAGCGTCAAGTTCAAACATTACCATTTACCAGAAGAAAGAACATTCTTAAACATACGGGAATCAAAGCTAACTTCATCATACTTTTAAACATCTAACTTTCTTAAAACATCTGGGAGACTTGGATGGAAATGACATCAGCTGAAGCGAAGACTACTGCTTTAAAGATGAAATTCACCAGAAGAACTTTCCTGAACATGGAATCACTTAAACCCAACTGCAGCGTTTTATTTTTTTTAAAACAACATCATCTTCTTTATCGAAGCACTCTGTAAAAGCTTTGAAATAGAAACATAACTTTGAACCCGTCATTATTTAATTTTCTTAAACATGTTTAAACATGAACATAACTTCTCGTTAAAATAAACAGGCAACAATCATGCACTGGAACAATATATATGCTTTAAAATGGCGTAGAAAGAATCAGCCTTTACTGCGAAACACAAGAGCAGCCGGTCTCAACAGGAGTTCTCCACAAGCACCACCACGAGCACCTTGAAGTTTTTTTTTTTGAAAAAGAGGGAAATTTCTGGACAACCATGAAACTTTCTTGCTTACAAAAACAATCATATACGAGATATGATTGTGGTAGGTATTAACACTCGAGTAGGCATGGGATCCTACCAACCCGTTCAAAAGAATTTGTCAAATACTCCTTACCACTGTTTTGCATTTGAAAACTTTACCAAAACTTTTTTTTAAGGAACTATTTTTGTTCAGCCGATGGCATTTCAAACCAAAAGCTGAAATATGCTCGTGTTTGTGCTCGGGCGACAGCTGCCTGGTAACCGTCCGCGTCATGCCTCAAAACAACAACTGAAAATCAACTTTTTTTTTAAAACAATTAAAATTAACTTAAGGCTGAAACTGCAATATCAAATAGACCCTTAAAATAGAAAATGCTCAAATATGTGGTCCTATGGATTTTTGGGCGTTACAATCTACCCTCCTTATTGAAATTTCGTCCTCGAAATTTACTTATCATACAATTCTGGGTAACGACTAAGCATATCAGCTTCTGTTTCCCATAAAAAGATAACAGACTCAATACATATCGAAGCATAATAATTCTAAAATGCAATGCATCTTTCTCAGTTCGTTGTTCTCATAATTGATTCCATTTCATCTCAATGCCATCAAGATTCTTATCCGATCTTGACATGAATATTCATCTATCGAAACCATCTCCGGCTTCGAAAATCAGGTCATCTCAGTCCTGGGCATTAGAATCAATTCAAATCTCGTTGTATGATGCAATCTCATGCAAAATAAAAGATCCACTACCTGTGATGGATCGACACATACATAACTCAAGTTCTAAATCAAGAACAGTATCAAACATGTATGTGATTTCATCGGGATAACTCAAGAAAACTCATTCTTGAGTAATATAATCCCTGACTCTACTGTCCAATTATACCTTCGTTATTCTCTGTTTCAAGTCTTCAAATATTGCTTCGGTTTCCTTGCAACTGTTCCCAGTAACTCACAAAGTTAAATCCTGAAGTCTGTAACAAGAGTTACAAGGATTTCGAATTCAATCCTATTTATAGACAACGGTCTCTGTTTTTCTGCAGCATTTCCAACGTGTTCAATTCGCATTCCACGTGTCATGCTGAGTATTTATCAATCGTTATAGGATAAACTCCCACCGCTTCGAATCCAGCTTCTTCGATCAGTAGGTAGAGCGTATCAACTGTTCTTCGTGGTGGTGTAATATTCAGTCGCAATAAAACCAGCTTTCACAACCAACCAGTCGCAACATAACCAGCTTTCTCAATCAGCTGTCATAGCTACACATAACAACCAGTCGCTGTATTTCAATATCAAAACGACGCTGTATCAATTAACCCAGATGACGACGTAATAGCCCAACAGCTGATTCCCGATCTCTACTGAAAGCACTCACCAGCTGGTCACACTAAAATATTTCATCGACTGGGCTCGCTACTAATTCAAATGCTGTCGTATCGTAGTTCCTGTGTCATAAGTTAAAACGACGTCGCATTATTCTCAAACTGGGTAAATCAGCAGATACAACAAACTATCGACTGGTTCCTAATCTCTCTCTGTTGCTTCGAAAACAAACAACTGGTTCACTCTAATAATCCAACTACTGGTTTCGCTAAGTTATTCAAAACGACATCATATCGAGGTTCCTATTTCATAAGTTAAAACGAGGTCGCATCGCTCCCTCTGCTGGAACCAAGTTTCACACTTGTATCGACTGATTTGCGTTCATTAGTAAAACGACAACGTCGCACCTACGTCATCAAACAGTCGACAGCGAACACACCAGCAGGTACATACACCAGCAGGTGCGTAAGGAACTCTTGCTGCTGGTTCCCACGTGAATAAACCAGCAGGTTCAAAAAGAACTCTCGCTGCTGGTTCCCACGTGCATAACAGTAACCTACACGTGGCGCTTCCTTATTGAATCTTGTCTTTGCGCGTCTACTACCAGCAGCAGCAATCCTTTCCCAACGACACAAATACCAGCAGGTAGCTACAGTACTATTGACTTTTGTTGACTTTGCTACAGTAACCTGCTGCTGATCGATTTTATCAAATTCTTTGATTCTTCTGGTTCCCGATTACTTAGCGAAATCCAACCACTTCCAGAAGAAATCCGAGCTCATAAATTTAACTTCATAAAAACTCAATCATTTGATTTGGAACTTCAAATCACTAAATGTCGATGTAATAATTTCGGGCATTACATTTCTCCCCCTCTAAAAATTCGAGTTCGTCCCCGAACTCATCAGCAGTCCCTATATGCACATGGGACATAAGAAGAAAATTGATTCTGAATAAGAGCTAACCTTATTGGAAGAGATAGGGGAATCGTCGTTTCATATCATCTTCCACCTCCCATGTTGCTTCGTCAACGCCATGTCGATTCCATTGTTGCGCAGTTCTCATTTTCACTGAATCAACTTCACTTTCTCAGTCATTTCTCGAATTAAATCTGGTCCCAACTCAGGCACCTCTGACACATCATCCCAGTATAATGGTGAACGACATTTTCTTCCATACAACGCTTCAAACGGAGCCATTTCAATGCTAGTTTGATAACTGTTGTTGTATGAAAACTCTACCAGTGGTAATGAATCCTGCCAGGAAATCCAAAGTCTAATACTACTGCTCTGAGCATATCCTCAAGAGTTTGAATTGTTCTCTCAGATTGTCCATCGGTTTGAGGATGATATGCAGTGCTTAGATGTAGTTTCTACCCAAAGCTTGCTGCAAAGTACTCCAAAAATGTGAAATTCTTGAGAATATAGGCGATCTTGCTTATCGACTTGCCTTACCTCCTTCGTTGGCTGGTATACATGATGTATTTCATGTATCGATGCTAAGGAAATATCTACCTGATGTATCTCATGTGATTTTGTCAACCTATCGATAATCACCCAAATTGCATCACAACCTCGGGATGCTTTTGGCAATTTCGTTACAAAGTCCATGGAATTATGATCCCATTTCCATTCAGGAACTGATAGACTCTGTAATAAACCAGCGGGTCTCTTTCTTTCCGCTTTCACCTGCTGGCAATTCAAACACTTTGAAACAAATTCAGCCACATCAGACTTCATTTGTTTCCACCAGTAGTGTTTCTTCAAATCATTATACATTTTCCTGCCACCAGGGTGAATGCTGAATTTACTTCGATGGGCTTCCCTCAAGATCTGATTTTTCAATTCCATAACGTCTGGGACAACAAGTCTGTTGTTCACATACAATACATCCTCATTGCTTATGCGGTACTCAGATTGGTGTCCCGATTTTATCATTTCAACAGATCTTTGGATATTCAAATCTCTCTTCTGTGCCTCTTTAATTCGAACTAACAATTCGGGTTCAGCGCTGAGAGCACAAATTCTCATTGGTTTTCTTTATGTTTCAAATAAATACCCAGAAATGCAGCAATCTTCTATCAAATTAGATACCCCGATCGTAGTCAAAGACAAAGCACAAATCTTCCTACTCAGAGCATCAGCTGCTGCATTTGATTTCCCTGGATAATATTTGATCTCACAATCAAAATCCTTCAATAAATCCAGCCATCTTCGTTGTCTCATATTTAATTCGGACTGCGAAAACAAATACTTCAAACTCTTATGATCAGAGAAGATTTCGAATTTCTCACCATAAAGATAATGTCGCCAGATTTTCAATGCAAATACGATGGCTGCCAATTCAAGATCATGAATTGGATATCGAATTTCATGTGGTTTTAACTGTCTTGAGGCGTATGCAATCACATGACCTCGCTGCATCAAAACACACCCCAATCCTTGGTGAGATGCATCACAATACACGACAAATCCACCAGTACCCGAAGGAATTGTCAACACGGGTGCGGTAGTTAATCTCTTCTTTAATTCCAGAAAACTGTTCTCACATGCTTCTGACCACACAAAGGGTGCATTTTTCTGTGTCAACTGAGTTATAGGCTTCGCAATACTAGAGAAATCCTGAATAAACCTTCAATAATATCCTGCAAGACCCATAAAACTTCGAATTTCTGGCACAGATTTCGGTCTAGGCCAATTGATCACTGCCTCTGTTTTTCTGGGATCAACTGAAATACCATCTCCAGTTATAATATGCCCAAGAAGGTAATAGCAGAGACCAAAGGAATTATGGCTCGTGATCCTTTACCATAGAATTTCCATTCATCAGTGTTCTCAGGTTTGAATCGAACCACTTTCTGAAAACAATCTACTGTTCCCTGTACTTGGTTAACATAATCAATGCCCACGATACAATCAAAATCAGATAATCCAAGCACAACACAATCAATTTCAATTGCGTGACCCTCAAACTGTAATACACAATTTCTAATAGCAGTGATCGATAACATTCCTTTCCCCAGAGGTGAAGAAACCGATACTATTTCAGTTAAAGGTTCAGCATACAACTTATGTGATATCACAAAATTCTCAGAGATGAAGGTATGTGATGCACCAGTATCAATTAAGACATAAGCTAGAAATTTGCACAAGTAGCAGTTACCTGCAATAACATCATCTGGGGCTGCCTGTGCTTGCTCTTCAGTCAATGCAAACACTTTGGCTTGTTGCTTAGGAGGTTGGCTCACTGTCTGGCTTCCTCCTTGTCTACTTGGTTGCGGATTTTGAGGTTGATAAGAATGTACAGAAGAGGCTTGCCTTTCTGGTGTTGGCATTGTTCTCGCTGCTGCTGAATTCTGAAAATTCACAGCATTACGCTGAGGACATATTCTTGCGAAATGTCCCGGCTGATTACAAATACGGCAGAGACCAGACACTCCTCTACATTGTTCTGTGGCATGTCTCCCTCCACACTTAGTACAATAATCGCCAGTTTGTTGTCCAGTTTGCATTTGTTTAAAATCGCTCGAGCTGGAAGAACTGCTGGTTCCAGATCGTTTGAATTGTTTCCCTTTTCCTTTAAAGAAGTGTTTCTTTTTCCCACTGCTGCTGCTTCCAGCATCAAAGCGAGGGGGTGGTGACAAATAGCAGTTACCTGCAATAACATCATCAGGAGCTGCTTGTGCTTGTTCTTCAGTCAAAGCAAACACTCTTGCTTGCTGTTTAGGAGGTTGACTTACTGTTTGGATTCCTCCTTGTCTCCCCTGCTGCTGATTCTGGGGTTGAAATGAATGTACAGAGGAGGCTTGCCTTTCTGGCATTGGAATTGTTCTCGCTGTTCCCGGATTCTGTGTATTCCCAGAATCACGTTGAGGACAAATTCGTGCAAAATGTCCAGGTTGATTGTAATTACGGCAAAGACCAGACACTCCTCTACATTGTTCTGTAGCATGTCTGCCTCCACACTTGGTACAGTAATTTCCAGGTTTCTGTCCAGCTTTCATCTGTTTAAATTCATTCGAACTGGAAGAACTACTGGTACCCGATCGTTTAAATTGTTTTCCTTTCCCCTTAAAGTAACTTTTCTTTCCACTACTGCTGCTTCCAGCATTGAATCGAGGGGGTGGTGGAATCTATGGGTTCTCTTGTGCTGCTTTGGCTGCTGCTGGCACAAATTGTGCTCTTCGCTGCCTTAGCAATCCAGCTTCTGCTCCTTTTGCTCGATTCAACGCATCGGCAAAAGTATTTGGTCGACCAGTGTTCACCAAAGTAAACAAGTCAGGATTCATGCCATTGATAAACTGACCAGCTTGTGCTTCGTCGCTGATAGCAACATGTGGAGCAAATTTAATCAAGCTGGTAAATTTAGCAACATATTCTTCAATATTCAATGGCCCCTATCTCAGGTTTGCAAATTCTGCCCCTTTATCCTTCCGATACGAAACTGGAAAGAACCGTTGATAGAAAGCTGTTTTAAACACCGCCCAAGTAATCACAGTGCCCTGATTCTCAAGCGCTTTCTTGGTTGCTATCCACCAACTCTTACCCAGACCATGCAACTGGTGAATTATCAGTTTTACCCGACGATCATCGGTATAATCAAGGGCTTCAAATAAATTCTCAATATCTTCCAACCAGTTCTCACATTCTATCGCATTCTCTGTTCCTGTCAAACTCGGTGGTTTAAACGACTGGAATCGTTTTAACAAAGTTTCCATCGGAGTAGCAGCGGCATTCAATACATCAGTCGATGTACTACCCTGCTCTGTCTGTCTGTTAATTGTTCTTCGAGGAGGCATATCTATAAATCAAACAGACTTGTTCATCATTTCTCATCAATCAATAACAAGTCAATCTCAGTCCCTCCTTTGATTAGCATACATAAATGTACTGCTTTTCAAGAGATCGAGTTCTGATTCATGCTTCGTTCAATACATGCTATTTATTCTCTTCTCAAAGAGCATGTAATTCTCAAATCTGTTCGGCATAGTCTTACCAGTTCTTCACATAATCAGGTGATATAAATTCAAAAGCAGTAAGACATATACCACACAAGCATGCAATCAAGTAATCACTCAAGAAGAACTCGATCTACCCCCCCAGTCATCTAATTCAATGATTTTAGTGATGTAGTAGGCTCTGATACCACCTGTTGTGAGGCTCTCTGCTCACAATTAATCTTCTAATCTCATCTTATGAGTGTTTAGTTAGCATATAATTTAATCTTCGAATTTAAGTGATGAAATCTGGAACCCACGCTAACTGCTATGCTAACAGCTGATCTCTAACAGTTCTTCTTCGTTGTTGCGTTTCGTTTAGTTAACCAGCTCCCACTACTCATGCCCCAACTCAGTTCAGCTCTCGTCTACCTGTTGTCATGCACACACACAAAACAAAACAACAGCCGGATAAACTCCGGTGAGAATCATCTCAGTATAATCAGCAGGTACAAAAAGATAATAGACGCAAGACATAAAGCATAATAATTCTAAAATGCAATGCATCTTTCTCAGTTCTTCGTTCTCAGAATTGATTCCATTTCATCTCAATGCCATCAAGATTCGTATCCGATCTTGACATGAATATTCATCTATCGAAACCATCTCCGGCTTCGAAAATCAGGTCATATCAGTCCTGGGCATTAGAATCAATTCAAATCTCGTCGTATGATGCAATCTCATGCAAAATAAAAGATCCACTACCTTTGATGGATCGACACATACATAACTCAAGTTCTAACTCAAGAACAGTATAAACATGTATGTGATTTCATCGGGATAACTCAAGAAAACTCATTCTTGAGTAATCTAATCCCTGACTCTACTGTCAAATTATACCTTCGTTATTCTCTGTTTCAAGTCTTCAAATATTGCTTCGGTTTCCTTGCAACTGTTCCCAGTAACTCACAAAGTTAAATCCTGAAGTCTGTAACAAGAGTTACAAGGATTTCGAATTCAATCCTATTTATAGACAACGGTCTCTGTTTTTCTACAGCATTTCCAACGTGTTCAATTCGCATTCCATGTGTCATGCTGAGTATTTATCAATCGTTATAGGATAAACTCCCACCTCTTTGAATCCAGCTTCTTCGATTAGTAGGTAGAGCGTATCAACTGGTCTTCGTGGTGGTGTAATATTCAGTCGCAATAAAACCAGCTTTCACAACCAACCAGTCGCAACATAACCAGCTTTCTCAATCAGCTGTCATAGCTACACATAACAACCAGTCGCTGTATTTCAATATCAAAACGACGATGTATCAATTAACCCAGATGACGACGTAATAGCCCAACAGCTGATTCCCGATCTCTACTGAAAGCACTCACCAGCTGGTCACACTAAAATATTTCATCGATTGGGCTCGCTACTAATTCAAATGCTGTCGTATCGTAGTTCCTGTGTCATAAGTTAAATCGACGTCGCATTATTCTCAAACTGGGTAAATCAGCAGATACAACAAACTATAGACTGGTTCCTAATCTCTCTCTCCTGCTTCGAAAACCAACAGCTGGTTCGCTCTAATAATCCAACGACTGGTTTCGCTAAGTTATTCAAAACGACATCGTATCGAGGTTCCTATTTCATAATTTAAAACGAGGTCGCATCGCTCCCTCTGCTGGAACCAAGTTTCACACTTGTATCGACTGATTTGCGTTCATTATTAAAACGACAACGTCGCACCTACGTCATCAAACAGTCGACAGCAAACACACCAGCAGGTACATACACCAGCAGGTGCGTAAGGAACTCTTGCTGCTGGTTCCCACGTGAATAAACCAGCAGGTTCACAAAGAACTCTCGCTGCTGGTTCCCACGTGCATAACAGTAACCTACACGTGGCGCTTCCTTATTGAATCTTCTTTGCGCGTCTACTACCAGCAGCAGTAATTCTTTCCCAACGACACAAATACCAGCAGGTAGCTACAGTACTGTTGACTTTTGTTGACTTTGCTACAGTAACCTGCTGCTGATCGATTTTATCAAATTCTTTGCTTCTTCTGGTTCCCGATTACTTAGCGAAATCCAACCACTTCCAGAAGAAATCCGAGCTCATAAATTTAACTTCAGCAAAACTCAATCATTTGATTTGGAACTTTAAATCACTAAATGTCGATGTAATAATTTCGGGCATTACAGATCCAATGATAGAAGGATGAGAACAAGACCTGAAAGAAGGCCAAATAGAAAGAATGACAAAGGTGCTGATGGCAGAAGAGAGCACCAAAAGCTGGGCGGATAGTGATTCAGAATCTTCATCCAGCAGCAGTTCATCATCCAGCGATAGTGAACAGGAGGAGGTTCACTGCTTCATGGCTGATCAAACTTCTGACGATGAGGTATTTGATTTCTCAAACATTGAATTTACACGTGAGGATCTAGTTCAGGCACTGAACGATATGGTCCATGAGTACAAGACTCTATCTCACACATTTGAGGAAATCAAGGCCGAAAACGCAAGTATGAAAAATAGTTCAGCAGAATCGAGTTCTGACGAGCTTGAGGATACTGGCAGTTTAAAGACTGAGTTGAGTAAGCTGAGAATAGAGAATGAATTGTTGAGAAGTGAGTCTAGCGAGCTCAAGGCTGAAGTTGAAAAGTTAACTAAAGAAATGAGCTCCTGGACCCAATCAGCTCGTGCTTTCCACAAACTACAAGATATCCAAAAGTCAGCACATGATAGAACTGGCTTAGGTTTTAGTAATAGCAAAAGCAGTGAAGGAGAGACAAGTACTCAGTCACAACCGGTGTATGACAAGTTCAACAAAATGAGCTTTGTCAAAGCTGATGTGATATATGATTGTTTTGAGTCGGTAACATATGATGATCAGAAGTCTCCAAAGTTGAGTGATAATGGAAAAGCTGGTATCGGCATTTCAAAACCTTAGAGCTCCAAGCCTAACTGGTTAAAGAACAAATTGGACAAAGACAAAGCGAAAGCTGGTCAAAAACCGTTTGTTCCTAACCAGTCGTGGCGTAGCTCAAAGAAGGTAAAAACTGGTTGGAAAAATACTCAGCCAAGGAGAGATTCATATGGTCAAAATGTGAAATCAAAACTCAACAGATCTCATCGTAATTATGCACAGACTTTTGTGGATCCTAGCACTAGAAAGACCGTAAGGATAATTCAAGTCTGGGTCCCGAAAGGGGTAATCCAATCTGGACCTAAGTAAAATTGGGTACCAAAATTTGCTTGTATGATTGCAGGGCAACAGGTACAAAGCTACTAATGACTCAATTATCTGGTACCTGGACAGTGGGTTATAATTTGATTAGTATCAGTCAACTTTGTGACAAAGGTTACATAGTTAACTTTCAATAACACACGTGCACAGTTCATAACTCAAATGGTCTGACTATATTGGTGGGTAAAAGATCGGGGAATACCTACGTTATCGATTGGTCAGAGCAGTTGAAGTCTGAACAGCTTTGTCTTACAGCTGACTCCTCCAAGAGTTGGTTGTGGCATCAACGAATGAACCATCTAAACTTTAAAACACTTGCTAAGTTGAGTGAGCATGATATGGTTTCTGGTATGCCCAAATTAAAATTTTATAAGGATAAGATCTGTGCAGCTTGTCAGCTTGGTAAGCAATTCAAATCGGACTTTCAAAAATAAAGGCGGAAAGCGTTCTTCCCGTTGCCTTGAGCTTTTACATATGGATCTTTTCGGTCCTATTTCAGTAACAAGCTTAGGGGGAACGTCCTACACCTTTGCTGTTGTTGATGATTTTTCAAAATATACATGGGTGTTGTTTTTAAAAGCAAAATCTGAAACCGCCAACCAGCTGATACGCCTTTTGAAACGTTTACAAAATGATAGATCTTGTTCTGTCAACCGGATAAGAAGTGATCGCGGTACAGAATTTCTAAATTTTAAATTGACTTCTTATCCGAAAGACTTAGGAATTAAGCATGAGATTTCAGCAGCAAGAACTCCTCAGCAAAACGGGTTGGCTGAAAGGAGAAACCACACTCTTAAAGAGGCTGCTAGATCTATGATTGCTTACTCTGGTATTTCTCAAAAGTTTTGGGCAGAAGCAGTTAATACAGCATGTCACACTCAAAACAGATCTATGATTAATAGGATGCACAATAAGACCCATATGAGATCTGGCATAGCAAGAAACCTGACATATCTTATTTCAGGGTGTTTGGGTGTAGATGTTTCATTCACAACAATGGCAAGAAGCACCTAACAGAGTTTGAACCTAAATCTGATGCAGGAATATTCTTAGTTTATTCTACTGTCAGCAAAGCATATCGGGTATTCAATATCAAGAGTCTCACTGTTGAAGAATCTGCTCATGTTGTGTTCGATGAGACAAGCTTCAAATCAAATTCAGCTGCAAGCTTACACGACTTGTGCACACGTCTGGAATCAACAAGTCTTGAAGAATCTGATGATGACGTGTCACAACAAAGATTCACAGCTGAAGAACAACAAATCGTGGACACACAAAACAATATTGTTCCACAAGATCTGACGATAGTAGGAGCAGAAGTAAACACCACGCAAACAAATGCAGCTCCAAAAGATCTTGTTCCAACAGATCTCGCTACGTCAGACATTGCGCAAGCAAATGCAACTGTTCATACACCAACAGCTAACGCAACAGTAGCAAGCACTTCCTCTCAAGTTGTGAGACCTGGATTTGTATTAAGAGTTATTTGTTGATTTTATCGGTTTTTGGGAGTTTTCTGCTGGTCGAATCTTTGTTCAAGAGTTTGGTTGGCAATTTCGGGTCTGAAATAGCATTTGGAGCAATTCTGGAAGTTTTCGTGTTTTTGAGTATCAGCTGGTTTAGTGAGCTAGCAGCTGGTCGGTGGCAAAACCAGTCGAAGCGTGTTTTAGCGCGAGATTCCTAAAACGCCATCGTTTGCGTGAAGTCTGGTTGCGCGTGTTGTGATCAACAGATGCTTTAGCGTAGTTGCGTTGAGGACTAAAACGACCGCGTTTAGTTTAGTTGGCGCGACGTCGTTTGGATGTTGCGTCTGGTACCAGCTGGTGGATTTGTGTGCGTGTATCTGCTGGTTGTTCAGCAGAAGCAGATGTCAACGCGGGTCAACTTTCCTGTAGCTCGAAGAGGAAACGTCGTCGTTTCGTTGTTGCGATTGGGAGTCCAGCTGCGAGTGAGTTTCACCGCTGTTGCTTGCTGCTGGTATTTCGCGAGAGCTAGCGACTGGATGACGTCAGTGGAGCGACGTCGTTTGAGTTAGTTGCAACGCTGCGTTTTGAGGTTGCGACTGGAACCAGCAGAGAGAAGCGTTGCCATTGTTTTGTTCTTGCGACTGGATACCCAGCTGCTGGTATAGTATCCTGTGCGACGTCGTTTGGTTAAGTTGGTGCGACGCCGTTTTGAGAACCAGCCGTTCGTTTGTTTTGCGATTGTTTTAGTGTATTGAGAATCAGCAGTTGGTTCCTTGCGTCTGCTGTTTGTAGGGATTGTTTTTTAAGATTTTCAACAGCTTGTGGGAATTATTTTAAGGTAAGACTTGGTCTTCGAATTTGTGATATCAGTTCCCATACTTGAAATTTCCAGCCTTTCGTTCTTTGTTCTTCGAACCCTAGAGCACTGTTCACCGTGAGCTATTCCGGTGAATTCCCGTGGTTTCCGGTGGTTGTTTTGCTCGTGCGAGGTAGCGTTGGACTCCTCTCGAGAAGCTCTTCCATTTCGTACCAGTTTTAGAAGCTGTAATTGGCTAGTTGAGGAACGCGAAGTTGCTGCCGTTCGAGTGTTGCGTCGACTGAGTAGAACTACGTTCTGGTTTTCGGTGAGACCTTGTTCCTAGCCATAGTTTTAAGCTTTCTGTGTAATTGTTGAGGTATATTGAGCAGCTGGTTGAGTGTGACTCCCAGCCGTGAGCTTGATTAGCAACCCGTTAGATTTATGTTGTGTATGCCGTGTGTTTAACAGGCTTTTACCAGAGTCTTCGGGATTTCTCGCAGTGTTAATTGTTGCTCAGTATAAGGTACGGATTTGAGCTTATATTACAGCGAGGTTATGGCTTGGATGGTTGTAGTTGCTGGTATGTGGAATGGCCGTGTCTGCTGGTTGTGTCCTGTTGAGGATTGTGTATGCTGTTGTGTTATTGCTGTGTTGCATATGTTATCTGTCTGCATTCCAGCATGTTGCATACACGCATGGTATTCCTTTCCAGTTTTGGTAGTCGTTGTACCTTGTTGTATTGTTGTTGTTTCTTACCAGGATGTGAGGGCGAGCGGCAATACCGCACTCTCATCTCCCTGCTGGGATCGTAGCCACCATGCTCCGAGTGGTTAACTACCACAGTTCATGGGCGAGGCAACAGCAGGTTGAATTGTTTGATGCATCTGGTAAGTGGGTGTAGTGTCATGGCGAGTGGCTTACTACCACACTGTGAACACACACCCGTGGCCACTGTATGTTGTTGATGATTCTTGGAGCTATGTTTGAGTTCCTTAGCTCCCTCGAGGGTCGAGCTTTCGGTTGTTATTCGGCGTCTCATGCATAGCATCTGCATTTTATTCCTTGCTGTTTATTGCTGTTATATTGTTGCTCTCCGTACTGGGGTTTGACCCCATGTCCCTCCGGAGCTTGGTTTGTTTCTTTGTTGCGTTGTTTTCAGGAAATCCAGGTTCTACAGCTGGTCGTGGTTTTAACCCAGCTGGTGGTGGCCCAGGAGGTGGCTAGCGTGTCCTAGTTGCATATAGCATATATATATATATGTATCAGTTAGCCAGGGGGATGCCCTGTGCTTTGTTGATGTACCCGTAGGGGAGTCTGATACTTGTTTTGAATTATGTATGCTTTATTGTTTGTTGTTTTATGAATTGGGAAATTTATTTTAAGTATCGTTGTATTTTAAATTATATGTTTAAAACCGTCGGGCCTAAAAGCGAAAATTTTACCCACTTTTTGATAGCTTCCGCATGTGTTTATCTGTTGTGAGCACGAGGCCTGACATTTTTGGTATCAGAGCTTAAACTGGGATAAGCTCAATTCCTTTGATCACACTTGAGTCTAGGCAAAGTGTTGCGTGTTGCATGTGCTTGACTTATGTGACTACGTGCTGCAT
>KV004050.1:0-15097 GCA_001598015.1 Dorcoceras hygrometricum | reverse complement strand
AGCAGTCGCACTATTTCATATTCAGCTGTTGCATATTTTATTGTTCATCAACTGATAGTTTGTTCATCAGCTGATAGTTGTTCATCAGTTGATAGTTTGGTCATCAGCTGATAGTTTGTTCATCAGCTGATAGTTTTTTCATCAGCTGATAATTTGTTCATCAGCTATTGGTATTCAGCAGTTGCGTTTTCTTCGTAACATTCAGAAGATGCACTGTTCACCAGCAGATGCATTCCATTGTGATATTTCAGCAGTTGCATTGTCTTCGTAACATTCAGCAGATGCACTGTTCACCAGCAGATGCATTCCATTGTGATATTTCAGCAGTTGCGTTGTTTTCATAAAATCCAGCAGATGCACTGTTCACCAGCAAATGCATTCCATTGTGATATTTCAGAAGTTGCGTTGTCTTCGTAACATTCAGCAAATGCACTGTTCACCAGCAGATGTATTCCATTTTGATATTTCAGAAGTTGCTTTATTTGTTTCTAAGTACTGATCATTGCAGCTAGTATTAGTCTTGCGACTGGTACTGTTCATTGCACCTGGTCACTGTTCATTCTTCGTTTTCTTCAACAGATAACTAAATTTCAGAATTTGGTTTCTTATTCATTTCCGCTTCAGTTCAAAAGATTATTCGATTCAATTGAACAAGATTTGAGAGATTTTATTCAGTTTTCATCTTCGTAAATTCTACAGAGAAATCCCTTGAAGTTCCAGAACATCATTAGAGAAGAGAAAACCAGTAATTCGTACAAGAGAGAATGAAAACAGATTTTAGAAAGAAAGAAAGAGCAGAACGATATTTTAGAAAATATTTTAAGTTATGACAACAAAGAGGGTCCCCAGAGGAAGGGTGAGTGCGCGGCTGACGAACCGTGTGCCCTTTCAACAGAGGAAGGATCGGGTGTATAGGTCGACGGATCTGTATATCCCTTCACCATGAGCCATAGTTCTAGAGACTGATATCAGGAGTTTGATCAAACGAATTGGACCAAAATGTTTAAAGTGTTGTCATAATTCCAGAAGAGCGCAAGTGTGATTTTAATCACAGCTCTAGAGTGTTTTGATGTATAGAACTTTAGTTATAGTTTTGTATGTTAACAGATTTCTAGTTCCTTATTTTGTATAAATCTGTCTAAACACTTGGTGTAAAGATATATGCAAGTTCATTTGTATTTCGATCAGCTGAGGATTTAGTTCCGTGTTTGTATACCCTTGCAACTGATTTTCTTCATTTTTTATGAAAAGTGTTTATCAGAATTTGGTATTACTTCCGCTCACGTCATTGTTTCCTTTGTTCCGCATTTTAGCAGAAATGAATTGTGTTTATTCTCAATTTAGTCCAGAATTTTTGTAACGACTTTTATGTTTATTAAGATTGAAATTTTTGGGTCTTTCAATTCGAACCCCAAATTTCTAAATTTCTTTTGAGAAAACTCCGGTCGTTACAGTTGGTATCAGAGCATGGTCCTTGAGATAAACACACTTCAAGTCTGAACAGCTCTCTCCAACCGCTTCTAAATCCGTGAGTTTTATATTCATGTTTTAGCATAAAGTAATCTCTCATATAGAATTGTGGTGGATTTGGGCTACCCTTACAGATATGTCAAGAAGAGGTAGAGGAAGAAGAAGTTTTACAGAAGGAGATAGTGAGTTTGATGGAATGAACCCCGTCCTCAATACCATGGCTTAGCTGTTAGAGCGCTTAGTTGACCAAAACATTAATGGGAATGGTCAAACCTTAGGAAGAATAGTTACTCGTGAAAATCCACAGGAGAGGTTTAGAAGACAGAGACCTCAGGAATTTTCTGGTACTACCGATCCTC
The DNA here is from genome assembly GCA_001598015.1 of Dorcoceras hygrometricum. NCBI lineage: Eukaryota > Viridiplantae > Streptophyta > Magnoliopsida > Lamiales > Gesneriaceae > Dorcoceras > Dorcoceras hygrometricum. The sequence continues at coordinate 13,268 of KV004050.1, read as the reverse complement.
TTATAGCAGAGAGTTGGATCAAATCCATAGAGGTGATTTTTGACTATTTGCAACTGACTGAACAAGAAAGGCCTCGGTGTGCGATTTACATGCTGAGAGGAGATTCCATGATATGGTGGGAAGGAGCCAAGTTAACAGTATACTTGGAAATTCTTATTTGGGAAGAGTTTAAGAGAGTATTTTATGAACAATACTTTACGGTGGATGTAAGACAACAGTTGAGGAGTGAGTTTTTAACTCTTAAGCAGGGAGAGATGTCTATGCGGGATTATATCCGTAAGTTTGAGAAAGGTTGTTATTTTGTTCCTTTAATTGGGAAAAATGCAGATATTAAGCTACAACATTTTGTTGATGGGTTGAAGCCGATGATTAGGCATGATGTTAGATTGGCAGAACCCGTAAATTATAGATCAGCTGTGAATAAGGCCCTACGGGCAGAACAAGATTGGAAAGTAATTGAAGAAGAGAGACAATTGAAAAGACAAGCTTTTCAACAAGAGGACCATAGGCAAAATAAGAAACCAAATAATAACCAGCAGGAGTCTAAAGAAAAAGGACCATTAGTTGTTCAGCCTATCTCTGCTGTCCCTAATTCAGGGATTAGGCCTCCATGTCCAACCTGTAAGAAAAACCATTCAGGCCAGTGTCTTTTTGGCCAGAGAGTGTGTTATACTTGTGGCAAGCCAGGCCATATGTCTAGGGAGTGTTCCCAGAAGCGACCACTTATCACTAGTAGAGATTATATAATGACAGCTGAATAAACCCCAGCAGATACCTCGGCGACGACGGGTAAGATTTTGTTGCCAATATGTTTACATTAGCATTGTTAGATTCTGGTCAACATGTATTTTGTATCAGATAGGTTTGTTAAGTAATTGATATCTAACTTAGAAAAAATAGAAGTAGAATACTGTGTTTAGATCCCTTTGAGTTAGAGTTTACTATTGATTTGATACCATAAGCTGTTTCAATTTTTAAGCCTTTGTATAGATTGCCCTTAAGAAAAATGAAAGGATTAAAAGATTAGTTCCAGGATTTGTTAGGCAAGAGTTTCGTCAGAACCAGTACTCCGCCCTGAGAAGTTCGAGTTTTTTTTCCTGTATGTTTAGGATTGTTCATCTTCCGGTGAATGGTAATATCGGAACTTGAGGCTATGTAATCGATAGTTGTTAGTCGAATCGGTATAAAGTCTGGTTTGATAGACAACAGCTGATAGCGTAGCTGTCGTTTGATGTTGCAGCACCAAAGTTCATTTTTCAGCAATTGCATTCCATTGTTATGACTAGTAGCTGCACAATTCATTTTCAGCTGTTACATTGTATCGTTGTATCCAGCTGTTGTACTATTCATGTTGTTTCGCAACGGTATCGTTTCAATTAATACGTTTGTCTAGTAAAAAGACCTTGCAGCTGGTTTCTTTCAGCAATACTCATGAACAGTAGAAATCTGTTTTGTTTCCAAATACTGTTCAATTTTTTTGCGTCTGATTTCATTTCAGCGATGCGTCTCTTATAGTAAAATTAGATGCTCAGATAAGAACCTATTTAAGTAGCGTTATGAAGAAGTTCTAGTAAATATTCTTTTAAGAGAAAACCGTAAGTTAAGGAATAGAACTATCCCTTGATTAAGATGCAATGGGTAAATCACACTGAAAGAGAAATTATGTGGGAAAGTTATTATGATTTGTAGAAAAGCTACCCAGATCTCATTAAGTAAGAAATTTCGAGGACGAAATTTTGTTAAGGGGGGTAGGTTGTAATGCCCAGTTATTTTAGAGGCCACAAATTAGAAAGATTTGAGATTGAGGGATTACAATGCTATTCTATTAAAATCTTGATTTAATCGAGTTTCAGAAGTCAGATATATATTGTTTTTCTTTTTATCAATTAAGAGCTAAATTTCAAATGTTAGAATACGATTGCAGCAACTGTGTAGCCAATCATAGCAAGTCGATCGAATCCTTTTGTTTTAACTAAAATTGTTCGGTTTTCATGTGCATCATTTTATTTTAAAAACAGAGTACGCTTTTAGGAGATTTGAGCATCTTGATAAAACGTGGTTCTTTCCTTAGAGGCATTTTAAATCATATATATATAGGATGTTAGCTGCTTCATGCATCATTATCTTGAAAACAAATTAGTTCAAAGCGGTGCTCTCTCTATAAGAAACCGAGCAAAAGTTTTAAAGCTTTTTAAAGGAGGCGATCGGAGTGTTGGTGATTTGCTGGACTTCTACTGCAGTTGTGTTCAAGAATTCAGGAAAGTAAACTCTGTTTCTTGCTCACTCAGTGAAAGCATATATTCAATTCTGTTTGCATGTTTATATGAGATTTTTAAAGAAAGGAAGATGGCTTCGGCTGTTCTTCAAAACCAGAAAGTTCATGCTCTGTTTTTATGAAGGTTGCGTTTTACTGTATTTTGATCCAAAGAGATGTTTTAGAAAATGGTTTGCTGATGTTCATCCAGTAGATTCTTGAGTTTTCTTCAGAAATTCCATCGAAGTATCTTACAAGTAGCTTATTCGATCATTTCCAGAAATTTCTTTAGATATTTTTAATTCTTCACACAAAGGAAAACCATCGTCATTCACCTGGTTAAGTTTGAAATCTGGTTCTTATACCACAACTGATATTTTTTTGTTGAAAATATTCTAAGTATAGATTTCAGCAGTCGCACTATTTCATGTTCAGCTGTTGCATATTTTATTGTTCATCAGCTTATAGTTTGTTCATCAGCTGATAGTTGTTCATAAGTTGATAGTTTGTTCATCAGCTGATAGTTTGTTCATCAGCAGATAGTTTGTTCATCAGCTGATAGTTTGTTCATCAGCTGATAATTTATTCATCAGCTATTGGTATTCAGTTGTTGCGTTGTCTTCGTAACAATAAGCAGATGCACTGTTCACCAGCAGATGCATTCCATTGTGATATTTCAGCAGTTGCGTTGTCTTCGTAACATTAAGCAGATGCAATGTTCACTAGCAGATGCATTTCATTGTGATATTTCAAGAGTTGCGTCGTTTTCATAAAATCCAGCAGATGCACTGTTCACCAGCAGATGCATTCCATTGTGATATTTCAGCAGTTGCGTTGTCTTCGTAACATTCAGCAGATGCATTGTTCACCAGCAGATGTATTCCATTTTGATATTTCAGCAGTTGCTTTATTTGTTTCTAAGTACTTATCATTGCAGCTAGTATTAGTCTTGCGACTGGTACTGTTCATTGCTGCTGGTTACTGTTCATTCTTCGTTTTCTTCAACAGATAACGAAATTTCAGAATTTAATTTATTATTCATTTCCGCTTCAGTTCAAAAGATTATTCGATTCAATTGAACAAGATTTGAGAGCTTTTATTCAGATTTCATCTTCGTAAATTGTACAGAGAAATCCCTTGAAGTTCCAGAACATCATTAGACAATAGAAAACCAGTAATACGTACAAAAGAGAAAGAAAACTGATTTTAGAAAAAAAAGAAAGAGCAGAACGATGTTTTAGAAAATATTTTAAGTTATGACAACAAAGAGGGTCCCCAGAGGAAGGGTGAGTGCCCGGCTGACGAACCGTGTGCCCTTTCAACAGAGGAAGGATCAGGTGTATAGGTCGACGGATCTGTATATCCCTTGACCATGAGCCATAGTGCTAGAGACTGATATCAGGAGTTTGTCAAACGAATTGGACCAAAATGTTTAAAGGGTTGTCATAATTTCAGAGCGCAAGTGTGATTTTAATCACAGCTCTAGAGAATGTTTAAAGAAAATATTTTCAGAATTTGATTATGTTTTATGCTTTCAGTTTCTATCAGAATTCTCAGTTATATATTGCGCTTGTTTATTCTAAAGCGTATTCAAAATTCATTTATGTATTCAGCTTTCAGATTCCAGTTACAGTATCAGTTTCTATTGCATGATTTTGCTATTCCAGATTTTACCTGCTGAGCCTTTGGCTCACTAGTTTTCATTAAGTGCAGGTATTGGGCAGTAAGGAGCTGGATGGAGAGTGGCTGGTTGGACAGTGGTGTTTATCGTGGACATCTTCCATTGTTCTTTTCAGCTTTTGTTTTGTTGTACAGAAACTTCAGTGTAGTGCCTTGTAGTACAACAGATTCCTAGTTCAGTTGAACAATAGAAAACCGTTTTGACTTCTATTTGTATTTATTTTGAATTTCGATCAGCTGAGGATTTAGTTCCGTGTTTGTATACCCTTGCAGCTGATTTTCTTCATTTTTTATGAAAAGTGTTTATCAGAATTTGGTATTACTTCCACTCACGTCATTGTTTCCTTTGTTCCGCATTTCAGCAGCAATGAATTGTGTTTATTCGCAATTTAGTCCAGAATTTTAGTAACGACTTTTATGTTCAGTGTAGTGCCTTGTAGTACAACAGATTCCTAGTTCAGTTGAACAATAGAAATCCGTTTTGACTTCTATTTGTATTTATTTTGAATTTCGATCAGCTGAGGATTTAGTTCCGTGTTTGTATACCCTTGCAGCTGATTTTCTTCATTTTTTATTAAAAGTGTTTATCAGAATTTGGTATTACTTCCACTCACGTCATTGTTTCCTTTGTTCCGCATTTCAGCAGCAATGAATTGTGTTTATTCGCAATTTAGTACAGAATTTTAGTAACGACTTTTATGTTTATTAAGATTGAAATTTTTGGGTCTTTCAATTCAAACCCCAAATTTCTAAATTTCTTTTGAGAAAAGTCCGGTCGTTACATAATATATAACTGGGACTCAAAATGGGGATCTACCAGCCGACGCTCCACTCGGTCCAGCTGGATTATCTGAAGATCCTGCAAAGGCCAACGTAGACCAAAGCAGCCCAAAGAGGGAAACTAAAACAAGTTCAAACCTCAGTACGAAGAGCATTAAGCAACAATCATATCAAACATGCAATATTTCAAACGTGCGATGCATGAGGGCTACCATGAATCATCGGTGAGCAAGGTACAACGACACAGCTGTGCAATAAAATCTCAATAATCAATCAGAATCCAAATCACAGTGACTCAGCTGGCTATCACGACTCTGAGATGACATTGGATTCTCAACACAGCGTGTGAGGACTAGAAATATGTATTTTGGTGATTAGCGTAATGCTCAGATCTGAATAGGATTAGCCAATGAGATGTTGGTCATCGCGATTTCATTCTTGAGGGAATTGGTTAATTCGTTGATAATTTTAGTGTTTTTGGATTTGGGGTAGATCATATTTGAGTGCTGGTAATTATCGGGTTTGAGTGTAAGTAACGCTTGGCGAATTTTATGTCGAAATCTGAATTCTGGATTTTTCAGATTTGAGTGAGATCTGGGTGTTCGGATCTGGCCCTCGCTGGTTTGAGTGAGTTACCGTGAGCGGGAAGCGAAATGATGTCGTTTTGGTTTACACGGGTGAGTATAAGTGATACGATGTCGTTTTAGGTGCTAGTCAGATCTGGTATTGAGAGAGGGACATATTTGGTTAGCGAGGAGAAGTCTAGTGTGGGTCAACGATACTATTTCGATCGGTCCGGTTCGCGAGTTCGTAGTAAACCGGTGTGGTTTGAGGATCTCAGATTTGATCAAATCATGATGAGCGTTAGTGAGATCTGTTTCAGATCTGGAAGTAGCGCGACGTCTTTTAGCGTTAGTGAGCGGGACTCCTAGGCGAAGCCATTTTGATTAGTAGCGCTTGTTGAATGTAGCGAAGCAGATTTGAGTTATCGGTGAGGCCAGATCTGAGGGACTTTTGCCTTAGCGCTAAGAGCTTAGCTGTTGATGAGATCTGAGTAAGTCGGTGTTGACTTTCACTTTAGCATAGAATGAAGGATTTAAATGCTAAGTAGGATCGACACTTAACCATTTTTCAACCCGACATTTCCAATCTCCTTTCCAGAGAAACCCTCTATTAGTATCGTTCATCTGAACCTTTCTCATGTAGATTGCCGTCGATTTTCACTGTCGTTTGGAGCAAGATTGGTGGCATTGGGTTCGTCTTGCTTATCTCTTTGGATTGATGCCAGTTTGGAGCTATAGATCAACTTGCGGAAGAAGAGCGCAGTAGTTGCAGGTTCGAGTAACTTCACGAATTCCAGTCGATGATTTTCCCCGTTCAGATTTGAGCTTTAGAGTAAGTGATTCCTCTCTTTATAAGCTTCGTTAGAGCTGTTTGATCCTACGTTGAGCTGTTGTGATTGGTCTGGGTTTCTTGAACCGTAGACAGTGGGCTTATTGAGCTTGGTTATGAGTTGACTTGATAGATACCTTGTACAGATTTGAGCTTATACGCAGCTTCTGTTAAGCTTCACCATGAGTCAGTGAGGAAGCAGACTTGAGCAGGTCGTTGGTGCCGTGTTGTTAGGATCGATTTACCCTCTATATACTTGTTATTTTGATGATAATCGGCACTTTAGAGGGTGTAACCAGATCGAATGAGAAGACGCAGGATTGAACAAGGCATTGAAGCCGGGTTGCGATAACCAAACTGGTTCCAGCTGGTTGTTTAAACCAGCTTGATACAAAGCAAGCGCTAAACATTCTGGTTCCAGCGGGATGCTGAAACCAGCTCGACACACAGCCGAACGATCTAGTTAACTTATCTTGAGCTGCAATAGCTAAGTGTTCTTGATTACTTGTGCACCAATATACAGATTGAGTAATGCGTTAAAATCATGCGGAAATAACTCAAACTGCACTCTTAGATTTCGAAAGCTCATTTAAACAGTTTTAAACACAGTTTGTAAATATGCAGTGCATATGTATGAATGCAGTAAACATTAAAGGAAATACGCTGATTTGTTTCTTGATGTTCGGAGCAAACTCTCCTACATCTCCCCTTCTTCCACAATTGGGAAGGATATCACTAGAAGACTTTGATTGCAGCGTCCCTACGCTACAACCCACTGAGCAAACTCTCCTACATCTCCCCTTCTTCCACAATTGGGAAGGATATCACTAGAAGACTTTGATTGCAGCGTCCCTACGCTACAACCCACTCCGATGACCCGCAGCCGCAAGAACTCCTAGCCACTCCACTGCACACCAGCCCGCAAGCTGCGTGTGACTAACTCACTTCTTTTATGCCTCAGTGAGAAAGGCTACATACATTTCTTTAACGTCTTAGTGCGAAAGACAACACACACTTCTTTAACGTCTCAATGCGAAAGATAACTACACTTGTTTAATGTTATGTACAAAGACTACATTGGAAGTATTTGATCCGATTCACTCAACTCAACAATTTAGCTCTCAGTTCTCATATGTGAGTGAATCTGTGTGTGAGAAATATACAGTGTAACTCACTCTCAAATGTATTCTCACACACTGGGAAGTGCTCCTCTTCGAACTTGTTTCTCGATGTCTTCCCTAGGTTATGGAGTAGACTTGATTAATCTATTTTTGCTCCTTCACACTCCGGCATATCCACTCTAATCTTCATCTTCTGCTGCTCATCTTATATATATATAGCCTTTGTGCAGATTTAATCCGTTGGGAACAAAGCATATAGCCGTTGTAAAGGCTTCTGAAAAGTCCTGCTATAGTTGTACTTTGTGTCCTTTGCATTTAATGCTTCTGCAGACCTTGTAGACATTGAGAATGTGTGCACTGTACAAATCTATACCTGATCTGGACAACACAGAAAATCAATTTGAACTCCAATAAATTGTCTTCGCATAAGTTCAAGTTCAAATTGCTTTGCTCGTTGATCTGATAGATTCTGCTTTTGATTTCTGCTCTTCTATTGGTTCTGTTCGTTGAGCTGGTTGCTGAACTCTGGACTGGCTTCTACCAGCTAGTTGCTGAGCTGGTTTGCATTGAGCTTGTTTCCCAGCCGGTTTCTTCTTTCACAGAACCACTCTGCGATCTGGTTGTCCTTATCTGGATCAGCTCGGGCGTTCCCTCACTGTACCAGCTAAGTTGTCCAATGCTAGACTAGCTTGGATGTCTCCTTACTTTTCTAGCTTGGACTACTCCTCAATCAGCACTGCTATCTGCTCTCAATCAGTCTGCTATCAGTGCTTTGATCCAGCCTGCTTCTGAGCTGCTACATTTTTCTTCATCAAGCTCGCTTCCATTGCAGGTTCATGATCCGGGTGGGTATTTTTTCATGAGGCCGATGCTACCCCCTCTGAAATAGTCCAACAAGCAAAACTCACTTCTACGCAGTGACCGAAGCCTCTTTTGGCCAAATTACTTTTTTTAGGCCTCCGAAATTGCGTTTTTATCTTTCATCTCAACTTGCGCACTTAAGTTAAATTGTTAGTACAATAGTAACAAATTTTGTGTGAATCAAAACTTAGATTTTGATATGTAAAAATAAATCCAACACGTGCCCTGGTGAGATCTGATTGAGGTTTAAGCTGGTTTGAGGTACGGATTGAGCCCCTATAAACAGCTTTGGGCATGGACATGTTTATATTTCTTGTTGTGAACCTGTATACTGTGAATACGTGACTTTGTGAACAGATTTGATTGACTATGCTCTGTTGTATGATCTGTCTCACGTACTGATTATTGTATGCATTGTAATCTGATTATTGAATGGCATTCATGCATACATATTGAGCCTAATATTCGATTGATGACCTGATTCGAGCTAGCATTTTGATCGTCCGTCTGAGTTGTCGTGCCTGAAGGGTCAAATGCTATCATCGGGGTGGTGGCCGGCTGAGTCGTCACGCTTGTTGACCACTGAGCTGTGATGGCTGACGGGCCCGAATATCACGCTTGTAGAGGCTCACTTGATATTTTCCAGCTAAGTCGTTGACCTTGATGACCGATTCCTTTGATAGTCATCATGAATTTCATAACTTGAAGTATAGCACGTTGCATGATTTGTTGTTTTTAGATGGCTCTTCGTACTGAGGTTCGATCTCTTTACTTTTCCCTGTTTTTGGGTTGCCTTTGTCTGTATTGGTTTTGGCAGGTTCTTCAGGTAACCAGGCTGGGCAGAGTGGAGCTTCAGATGGTCGATCCCCTTTTTGATTGAGTCCCGTTTATATTTATGTATTGATATATTGAGCCACGGGATGTCCTGTGCTTTTAATTATGTTGGGGATCTTTAGTTGATTTACTACATGTTGTTTACCTGTTGTGTTGTGAGTTTTGAGTTAAACTCGTATTTTGATTATGAATTATTTTAAGATTGGTGTTTTTGATAAGGCCCAACATTTCGAAAAATTTTTAAGCTCTGATTTTGATGCTTACGCATAATTGTGATTATTTGATTTATTAATACTTGGTTTAGCGCATCGGGCCTGACATTTTGGTATCAGAGCCTAAACTGGGATAAACTCGATTTCTTTTCATCACACTCGAGTCTAGGCACAGAGTTTGAGCTTTTGATTTTGATTGACTCTGTGATTTATCTGCCCCTGTGACTATTTGTTTTGTTGCTTACCTCTGAGATTTTGGTAGATGTCGCCGAGAAGAGGTAGGAGTAGGATCGCTAGGCAGGTGGGAGTCTAGAGCTCCGGGCAGTGATGAGTATGTTGATCAGCAGAGTATGCCCTTGTGTCGTCGTGCTAGACAGACAGAGGTAGACGATGTGACTCGGCAGATTGGCGAGATGGAGCTAGTTTAGGCTAGGTTCCAGCAAATGAATCCCCCGACGTTTACTGGTGTCGAGGGTGGATTGATGGCTGAAGGATGGCTAGAGCATATGGTGGAATTGTTTGATGCGGTGGAGTACTCTCAGGATAGAAGACTGAAACTAGCGGTTTAGCAGTTGAGGGAGAATGCTCAACGTTGGTGGAAGGGTACTTCACGGGTGATGAGAGAGAGCGGGACACTGATAACTTGGGAGAGCTTTTGTGAAGCGTTTCGACAGGAGTATACCCTGGAGTACTACTACAACAACCGCGAGCAAGAGTTTGATAATATAAAAGAAGGGGACATGAAGTGGCCGAGTATGCCAGGCGGTTTTCGTCGCTTTTGTCGTATGTTACCCATGTGTCTAACTAGGAGAGGATGAAGAGGAACATGTTTTTGAGAGGTTTGAATCCTGAGTTGTTCCGGATGGTGTTGGCTGGTTCTCCTACAACTTATGTTGAGGCTGTGGATAGAGCGGTGGATATTGAGGAGAGTCTGTTGGAGGAACAGACTCAGGTTCAGCCGACAACTGGACGTACTTTTCAGCCTGTGCCGGAAGCGATGCCTTCGTTTCAACTTCCTCAAAATTTGCAACAGTCTAATCGCCAGAGGTTCAGGTCTCGAGGGAAGCAGTTTAAGAGACGATCGAACTCGAGTTCTTCTGGTTCAGTGAGTTTCGGTAGCAGTGGCTCTAGAGGAGTGATGTGTGGTCAGTGCGGAGGTCGTCATATGATTTCGTAGTGTCCTCGAGTTCAGGGTCTTTGCCGTAATTTTGGGCAATCGGGACATTTTTCTAGAGTGTGTCCTTTGATGGGTGGAAAGTCTTCGAATCAGTCGCAGTAAGGTTCTGCTGGTGGATCTTCGCAGAGACAGCAACCTTTTGTTCAGTCCCAACGATCAGGTTTCCAACCTCGAGAACAGTCTAGGTTTGGAGGATCATCTAGACTTCAGTTTTTGGGACCGCAACAAGCTCAGGTGAATGCCTTGACGAGAGAGCAGGCGGAGGACATGCCAGAGGGAGTTATTGCAGGTACTTGCTTTATATTTGACTTTTCTTCACGAGTTTTGTTTGATACTGGAGCATCACACTCTTTTATATCGGAATTGTTTGTGTGTGAGTGTGGGTTGAGTTCTACCCCACTGTGTGATGTTGTGTATGTATCAGCTCCTGCTGGTATGTGGTAGATGTCCCATGAGGTGGTTGTGGATTGTGCGCTTATATTTGATGAGCATGTGTTGGTGACTAACCTGATTGTCTTGGAGATTAGAGACTTTGACCGTATATTGGGTATGGAAGTGTTGTCCAGTTATAGAGCGACTGTAGATTGTTTCCATGGTGTGGTGAGGTTTAGACCTCAAGTTGGGGAGAAGTGGGATTTCTACCAAGTTGATTCGCGATCGAAGATCCACTAGTGTCTGCCATGGAAATGTTCAGTTTGTTGTTGCTAGAGAATTCAGGGTTTATGATCTATGCCTTGGATGTTTCCCATGAATCGAGAGTAGGGTTGAGTGACGTCCCTATTGCTCGAGAGTTCCCAGACGTGTTTCCAAATGAGATTCTAGGATTCCCTTCGAGACGAGAGATCGACTTCAGCATAGAGTTGGTGCCAGGAACATCTTCGATTTCTAGAGCTCTGTACCGGTTGGCGCCAGCTGAGTTGAAGGAACTTAAGGATCAGTTGGGTGACCTTTTGGATAAAGGCTTCATAAGACCGAGTATGTCGCCTTGAGGATCTCAGATTATTTTTGTGAAGAAGAAGTGATGGATCTGTTTTGACAGATCCTGATTAAGTTTTGAATTACACAAAACCTGTTATTGTGTTTCTAACAATTCTACTTAAGTGTACAGTTTTTAGGATCGAAGAAGAAGATGAACAGTAGCAGAAGTTTATCCAGTCGATGGTTCTCAAGATGAAGTTCAGCAGTTGGTTTGGTTCATCATTGTAAACGGCAGCTGTATTAGCAATGTAGACGTCCAAAGTTGAGTCAGTTGTTCGTATTCAGGCGGAGGCCAAGTTGAACCAGCTGGTGCATAGTGAACCAGCTGGAACGATAAGAACCAGCTGCAAGCGCTAGAAGAGGAAGATGGACCAGCTGGAACATCAAAAGGGAACCAGCTGGAACATCTAAGTGGACCATCGATGATGATGTAATCGGTGACGTCATCTTAATCAGCAGATGAAGAAAGATCAGTTGGTGCGAAAACACCAGCTGGAGCGCTAAGGATAAGATGAACCAGCTGGAGCGAAAAGAACCAGCAGGAACGCTAAATCAGCAGATGCTCTTTGTGATGGTATGACCAGCAGGAAGCTACAGTGCATTCAGTCGAGAGCTTTTGAAGTTAGCGATAGCAAAACGATGTCGTTTGAATAAGTTGATACGACAGCGTTTTGCCTTCGCGCTAAAGATTTAGCAGATGGTCTTGCGATGATAAAACCAGCAGGTACTTCTTCTAAGAATGACCAGCAGGCAGATATAGTTTATCCAGACACAGCAACAGTAAAGTATAATTAACCAGTCGAGGATGCATAGCAAACGATGTCGTTTGAATAAGTTGATACGACAGCGTTTTGCCTTCGCGCTAAAGATTCAGCAGATGGTCTTGCGTTGATAAAACCAGCAGGTACTTCTTGTAAGAATGACCAGCAGGCAGCTACAGTACATCCAGACACAGCAGCAGTGAAGTATAATCAACCAGTCGAGGATGCATAGCAAACGATGTCGTTTGAATAAGTTGATACGACATCGTTTGATCCTCGCACTAAAGATTCAGCAGATGGAGAAACAGTTGTTGCGTGAAGTGTTGTGACAAAGAAAAGACAATAGCTGAGCGAACAGTTGTTGAACAATTTGTTGGAGAATAATCAGCCATTCAACGCAATCAACGCTCAAGATGGAAGAATCAATGGCTGAGATTAAGTCGTGCATATTGCCTGGAATTAAGGGAACAAGATTTGTACTATTCTGGGAAATAGTACAATTTACAGAGGAGCATTGCACGCATTTGGAAAGATGGCGATTTAGCCGTAACAAGCGCAGAAGATATTGGAATTTGTCTAACGTCTATATTCAAACAGAGTCTATTTAAGGGAGAAGATTGGAAGGAAGAGATTGACGATTGTTGATCAAGCGAAGAGACAAAATTATAGAGGGAAGAACACTGGAAGATGAAGCAGTCGACAATCATTCTAGAGAGGAGCTTATTGTAGTGTCGACTGCTGAATCTTCATTACCTTGTTAGAGCATTTCCCTAGTGTGTGAGATGTATTCTTTCGAGAGTTGTGCGTATACTGTAATTCTCACAAACAGAGACTCATTCACATTCATTGTATAGTGAATGAATCTCAAAACCCATTTCACAAACAGGTCCCGTCCAAGCACGATGACGTTAAACTTGTGTATGTAGTTAGTCACACAGTTGCGACTGGCGTGCATTTGTGAAGTCTAGGAGTTCTCGCAGCTGCTGGTTTCGGGATTGGGTCTGTACGTGTTGTATAGATCAAAGTCTTCTAGTAGTGGATCCTTACGAGGTGGAAGAAGGGAAGACGTAGGACATTGAGGTCCGAACTTCCAGAAACAAACCAGCTGGTCCATTTATTTAAAGCTTTCAGCACTTGCATAATTACTTTAGCATCTTAGCATCGCATAACTCAGCACGCACCATTATTTCAGCACTCATACAGTTAGCACACTTGCAC
>KV004048.1:9391-19631 GCA_001598015.1 Dorcoceras hygrometricum | reverse complement strand
ACGCCACAAGTTGGCTAGTTGGGCATCTACTCTAACACACTTCCCAATGTGTGAGAAAACAAAAGAAAGAGAGAGCTTACACTGTATATTTCCCACACACAGATTCACTCACATATGAGAGCTGAGAGCTAAATTGTTGAGTTGAGTGAATCAGATCAAATACTTCCAATGTAGTATTTGGACAGAGACCTTAAACAATTCTAGTTTTCTTTCACACTGAGACGTTAAAGAAGTGTGTGTAGCCTTTCTCACTGAGGCGTAAAATAAGTGAGTTAGACACACGCAGCTTGCGGGCTGCTGTGCAGGGGTAGTTGTTAGGAGATCTTGCGGCTGCGGGTCGTAGGAGTGGGTTGCAGCGAGGGTCGTTGATTAAAGTCTTCTAGTGGATCCTTCCCATTGCGGAAGAAGGGGAGACGTAGGAGATTGAGCTCCGAACTTCCATAAAAAAATCAGCGTATCTTTCTTTACTGATTTCAGTCTTTGCATATACACGCATTGCATATTTGTCAAACGCGTCAAACTATTCAATCGAGCTTTAGAATTTAGAGCACAGTTTGACTTATTTCCGCATGATTTATATTCAGTACTCAATCTGTATCTCGGTGCACAAGTATTCAAGAACATTGAGCTATTGCAGCTCAAGAAAAGTTAATCAGATCGTTCGGCTATGTGTCGAGCTGATTTCAGCATCCGACTGGAACTAGCATGTTGAGCGCTTGCTTTGTATCAAGCTGGTTTCAACAACCAGCTGGAACCAGTTTGGTTATCGCAACCCGGTTTCAATGCCTTTCTAAATCCTGCGTCTTATCATTCGATCAGGTTCCACCCTCTAAATGCAGATTATTGTCAAAATAACAAGTATATAGAGGGAAAATCAATCCTAACAGCGTTGCTCGGTCCTCGGGCCCCGAGGTGATAACAGGGGGCATCAGGAGTATCCCCACCGCGAGTCCTAGACGAAGGATTGAAGTATAGGAGTGTACATACCTGAGGTCGGGACCCGAGCTGAAATCCTCAATTCTAAAGAAGACCATGATACTCGTATTTTCGTACTCCAGCCGTTGATAAAGAGACATGTGGACGGCTGGATGGAGGCCGAGTTGTGTTTTCGGGAGAAAACCACGATCCGAGTGAAGGTGTATCTCAACCGTTGAGAAGGTTTGAGCGAACGGTCTAGATTGAAGGGTCCCGATGACCGAGGTGACCATTGGAGTTCCCCAGGTGATCTGAGCCATTGATGAGGGTGAGATCGGATGGTCGTTATTCACTCAGGTTTCCTGTAATATGCAAAGCCTTCTCCTTCATTTCTCACTTTTGCTTCTTGCCGCATCGTTACTCTGCCCAAATTCACTCTCATTCTCGAGCTCTCAAGTCGTTTTCCCGATCCTCCACTCAATCTAGTAAGTAGTAAATATTCTTAGAATGACTTCATCCACTGAGAGCATAGTTAGGAGTGTGGCTAACTCGATAGAGAGCATTCCCGAGAGTCTCGAGACCAAGGAACCCTGGCTCCTCGACCAGGCCGAGCTGGGGTCCTCGAGCGCACCCTGGTACGAGGATAAATCCTCAAATCTTAAGCTGTCTGACATCTCCCTGATCAAGGAGAATGGGGGGATGCTAGACAAGTTTGAGGTGGTCCTCCCCCATCCCGACGAGAGGGCTCACCGTCCTCCCCCTGGCTTTCACACCTTCTACATGAACCAACTAGATATGGGCCTCAGGTTTCCGATCCCTAGGTTCATCACTGCCCTTTGCCAACACATAAAGATTAGCCCGAGTCAACTAGCCTTGAACTCGTATAGCTTCCTTCTGGCCCTGGCCGTCCTTCTTAGATACTACAGCATCCCCCTCATCCCTTATTTCCTCATGCAATTAGTCCAAATTAAGAGGCTAGGTCCCGGGAAATTTTACCTCTCCCACAAGGGAGATCACGCTTTTATCAAGGGGAACCCGAGCTCCCATAAGGGATGGATGAGCCGGTTCTTCTATGATAAGCGGGCCGAGAAGAAGAGGAACTCCTGGAGGTGTGAGATATCATGGAGAGATAACATATACACCCTCACCCCATCGACTCCCGAGCACTCTCCCAACTTGGTCTCCTTCCTCGATGCTATGCGCGAGAAGAGCTACAACGCGCCCGAGCTGATTAAGGAGGACCTCCTGTGCCATTTCGGGTTTAGCAGGAAGGGGGTCGAGCTGGTCGGGGACTTAGGTACCACCATGTCTTGCCCTAGCCATGCCATAACCTGTACCCGAGCTTAATGTCTTATCCGAAATGATATCTAACTTGCTTCTTATTTTGCAGTTAAGTGCATGGGCAAGGTGGCGATGCTGAGGGACCTGCAGGAAAGCACCGAGGCGGGCTCCTCGGGGGCAGTCGCTCCCCCTACGAAGGTGGCCAAGAAGAGGAAGGCCTCCAACCCCACCGAGAAAGAGGCTTGGCGCCAGAAGAAGAAGGAGGCCTCGAGCTCCCTGGCATATCCAACTTCTGCTACCGAGAAGCGTCGGGCGCCGACGCCTCCAGGCCCGATGTGTCACGCCCCGAGACCGAGACTCATGACATCGGCAATATTAAACAATTTAAAAATTGTAAAACATTAAGCCATCATAGCATAGCTCAAACCAGTCTATTACATATCCAAAATAATATCGTTTTACATCGGGAAATCAGAAAAAATAGCGGAAGCGAAAAATTTAAAATATAATTACATCAACAACACGGAATCTTCACCAGCCCCAGAACTGATCTTGTTCTTCTTCTTCTACCTGCTCCTCATTCTTATCTGGGTGGAGAAGTAAGGGGTGAGTGTTTGGGGAAACACTCAGCAAGTGGGGGATACCATTCGAGCATAACAATTATACATATATATATATACTGAATAACAAATCTCATAACAGAGCATAACAGAGCTTAACAGAGCATGTCATAACTTAACAGAGCATAGCATGACAGATAGCACTGATGATTACTTCGTGTCTATGGTTTACTGATCAGTCCCTAAGTTTTACTCCTCTAAGGGGTCGAGGCCATTAGTTACACCAAGTAACCCAGAGTCCGAAATATTCCGTAAACCCATATAACGACAGAATCGTGTCTTTGGTTTACTGATCAGTCCCTAAGTTTTACTCCTCTAAGGGGTCGAGGCCATTAGTTATACCAAGTAACCCAGAGTCCGAAATATTCCGTAAACCCATATAACGACAGTAAAAATCAGTGCGAACGGAGCTCATAACAACACAGAATTCTGAACAAAGGGTGCTCGAACAGTAGACTTACAACAGAATTTCGGTATGAATATTACGATATATATATCAAACGAATAATATAGCAAAAGCCCACTTACCCTTTAAATTCTTCGGACAAAAATCTGGTAGTGCAGAAATCTGGAGGTTGGCGTACGACTTCGGCTAAACTTCGCACAATTGCTCGCCGGATTTAAATGAGAAATCTGGTAGCAAAAGCTTCTGAGCACGTCGCAAATTTACGTAGGACTCTGGCTAAGGGATTTGGACAAAACTGCTGCAGAACTTTGGCGTGAGTTTGCTGCTGTTTTAACTGAGGGATTTCGAATGGTGTGAGCAACTCTGTGGCCATCCTCTGGTATTTATAGGCGTAGAGGTGAGAAAGTTGACCGTCCGCCATTAAAGACTCTTAATCCCTCACATTACGTCGATTGTTACATGCGTATGAATTACGAGTTTTAATTGGCCATTAATTCTCTCAATTCGACGGTTATTGCGTGAACTCTGCCTTGTACACGTGAGAAATCTTTTCGAATTTCCACGGTGAAGCTTTCTATTCAAGAATCTTGCTTCGCGTCGAGAAACCTGAATTTTTCGTGGAGAAGATGAAGTCTGCGTCGCTGCTGAATTTGCGTCGCTGCTGGATTTGCATCGCTGCTGAGTTTGCGTCGCTGCTAATCGTCACTGATGGTTTCCTTTCAAGCTCAACGACTGATCTTTAGCGTTAAGTCAAAACGTTGTCGTGTCAACTTAATCAAGCAACACGGTTTTGCTATCGTTGTAAAGCACCTACCGGTTATCTTTAAGTAATGCACCTGCTGATTCAAGACAACCGTAGCTATCTGCTGGTTTTAATCATCGCACAAGCCATCTGCTGAATCTTTAGCGCGAAGGCTCTTCATCTGCTGATCATGAATGGCCAACTGTTCGTATCGCTGAACGTCATTAGCGACCCAACTGCTGAATTTCGACCAGCAGGTAATCTTTGATCAGCAGGTATTCGACCAGCAGCTGAATTTGCGTAGTCACTACACAAAACGACGACTTTTGCTGTAAACCAGATCTCTCGCTAAGCAAATCAGATCCCATCGGTACGACGTCGCATCCTTCCCATGTTATGCCTATCAGATCTCTCAAAACAGATCTCTCCATCGCGTATGTAATTCGACGTCGTTTTGTGCAAAGCAGCTTTCTAAACAGATCTCAACAACGCTGCTTCTACACGACGTCGTTTCCTCTTGGCCTAAACGCTGTCGTTTTACGAGAATACGCTGAGCACGTTTGCGCGCCTCTCGAATTCAGATTTCTCCCCAATCTGGGTTGACTATGTGAAATCTGGTTTGACCCGATATATATAAATTTTTTTTTCGGGTTTTCACACGATGAGCGAGGAGCGCCCTGGCCCGACGCCTGTGATTGTCATTCCTGAGGTCCATTCCCCGAAGGGGGGACCGACAATGGAGAGGGGTCCTGGCCGAGTCCCAACCCTCAACCTTTTCGAAGACTCCCTGGTGGTCTCCCCGTCCGAGGTCGTGGCCATGAGCTTTCTCTGCAACATGGTCCTGGACAGGGACATTCCTTGGTTGTGGGGCGCCACCAACTCTGAGTCCGTGGGCTTATTCACGGCCCAATTCATAGAGGTACACTCCTGATCTCCCGAGCTTTAGTTTCCTGCTTGTGTTGACCTTCTGACCTTTGATTCTTATGTTAGAAATAGCCTGGGGTGGCGAGGTGATAAAACGCCTCACCCATGCTCAGCGAGAAGCAAACTCCGCCCGCCAGTCCTTTGACGAGGTGATGGAGCATCACACCGAGCTGGAGATGCAGCTCGTGGACCTGGAGGCGGTGAGGTCCCGGGAGGAAAGGGCGGCCGAGGCCAAGAAGGAGGCGCTAGAGGCCGAGATGACAGCTGAGAAGGCTGCTAAGGAGGCGCTAGAGGCCGAGCTGGCAGTCAAGAAGGCTACTCGGGCTGCTGAGAAGGAGGCGTCGGTGACCGAGAAGAGGGTGATGGGGGCCGATCTGGATGAGGCCAAGGCTCGAGCGAAGGTTGAGATCGAGCGCCTGAGGAGCGAGGCCGCGAGCGCATGGGATCTCGGCATGGATGAGTTCTTGAAGTCCTCTGAGTTTGATGACCTATGCACGAAGAAGTATCTAGCTTACTTCAAGAGTGGCTTCGAAGGCTGCATGCACAGTTCCGAGCCAACGGCTACTCCGAGGCGGAGCACCCGGCTTCGTTCCTCAGTGTGGCTCGGGCCCTTGAAGATCTGCCCGAGGAGGATGAGGAGGAGGCCGATGAGGATGATGAGGAGGACGACGCAGGCGCTACTCCCCCGGCTCCCCCAAGCCATAGTTGTATTTACATTCATCCGTGTATTGTAAATTCTCATGCTTTAATGAAATTCCACTTTTCTTATTCCTCTTTTCCTGATCTACCTCATCAAGAATAACAATTTAAGCACGACGTTGGGTAATACAAGCCTCTCAGGGCATAAACGAAACACACATAACTTAAACTTTGAGGATAACCTGAACAAACCACACGTGACGAGACAGAATAACCCGAGCACTCCAAGACTTAAGCTCTATCGAAACGTAAAAAATCACCCCTCTCGGAGGCACAGTGCTCAAGCTCATAGGTCTTCACATATTTAGTCTCTCGTTCTTCTAACCACGGAGAAGCCCGAGCTGGTCGAGCCCCATGTTAAGAGTTTGTCCTCTAGCAAGGCTATTGCCCGAGGAGGTGCCCCTGCGAATGGGGCCTTGAGTCGCCAAGTTAGTCAGGTTAATGCGCTTGAGTGGGGTTGCCATTCGAGGAAGTGCCAATAAGAATTGGGATTTGGTGCCGAGCTGGTCGGGCTTATGCGCTCCAGTGGAAGAGCCACTCGAGGAGATGCCAATAAGAATTGGACTTTTAGTGCTGAGATGGTCGGGCTTATGCCCTCAAGTGGAAGAGCCACTCAAGGAGGTGCCAATAAGAATTGGGCTTTTAGTGCCGAGCTAGTCGGGCTTATGCGATCAAGTGGAAGAGCCACTCGAGGAGGTGCCAATAAGAATTGGGCTTTTAGTGTCGAGCTGGTCGGGCTTATGCGCTCAAGTGGAAGAGCCACTCTAGGAGGTGCCAATAAGAATTGGGTTTTTAGTGCCGAGCTGGTCGGGCTTATGTGCTCAGGTGGGGTTGCCACCTAAGGAGGTGCCAATGCGGAATTGGGCTTTAGTGTCGAACGAATCGGGCTTATGTGCTCAGGTGGTTTGCCACCCGAGGATTTTGATAGTAAAAACCATGGGTTGAGAGAAGAATAACTTTTATTTCATAAGATAACTTTTACAAATGGTAGCTAAGCAAGCCTGAGGCATATTACAGATGATAAAGAAATAAAGTCTAAGCATAGTACTTTTGGAGGTGAATAATATTCCAAGGCCGACGTCCTCTCTTACCTTGTGCGTCCTCCAAATAATAAGCAGCGACTCCAACTTTCCCGACCACTTTGTATGGCCCTTCATACTTTGGATCCAAATTTCCTCTGTCTCCATGATACTGTATTCTCCTCCAGACGAGGTCTCCCAACTCATATTTCCGAGGCCGAACTTTCTTATTATAAGCCTGTGCCATTCTCCTCTGATATGCCGATAAGCGCACAGAAGCCCGAGCTCTTATTTCCTCGAGATGGTCCAACTCGAGGCCTCATATATCCCCATTATCCTCTGCATACTCCGTGACCCGAGGCTATCCTGGCCGATATCAGCTGGTAGAAGTGCTTCTGTCCCATATACCATACAATAAGGCGTTTTGCCAATATGTTGGGTCCCTATTTTCGAAGGAAACTTAGCAGCCGCTGATTTAAAATGAGCGATTAAAAGATTTGCGCGCTGCTATGGAGCTGCAATAGCTCAAGGTTCTTGAACATCTAAAATAAACAGAGCACCAGAGACAGATCTGGTATGATTTAAAAATCATGCGGAAAATACCAGAACTGAATCCTAATATTTTAAAACCAACTCAAACAGATTTATGTTCCACATAAATCTGTTCGAGACTTACTGTGCTTGTGTGCTGAACTGTATGCGTGAGTGCTGAAATAATGGTGCGTGCTGTGTTCTTCGCATCTTTTCTTCCACCTCCCATGTGGCTTCTTTCTCGGTGTGGTTGGACCACTGGACCCTGACATAAGGAATCGTTCTTCGCCTGAGTACCTGGTCCTTTTTGTCCACGATTATAAGCGGGACCTCCTCATAGCTTAGTCCTTGGTTCAAATTCCCTTCCACAAGGAGTGGTCCTTCATCGAGATCATGGCTAGAATCCATGATATATATTCTTAGTTGAGATACATGGAAGACATTGTGGATTCTCGACATACTGGGTGGTAAAGCCAGTCTGTAGGCAAGTGTTCCTACTCTTTCCAAGATTTCGAATGGTCCGACATACCGGGGATTCAGTTTTCCGGCCTTATCGAATCGGACTACCCCTTTCATTGGTGAAACCTTAAGGTACATTTTTTCACCTACCTCGAAGGTCAAGGGTCTTCTGTTCAGATCTGCCCAACTTTTCTGTCGATCCTGGGCTGCTTTCAGTCTCTCTTTTATAATGGCCACCTTTTTCACTGTCTCTTGAACGAGCTCAGGTCTTGTGATAGCCTTCTCTCCGACTTCATCCCAGTATAACGGTGATCGACATTTCCATCCATAAAGGGCTTCAAATGGCGCCATTCCGATGCTGCTGTGATAGCTATTGTTGTATGCGAACTCTATTAGGGGTAGATGTTTGCTCCAATTGCTACCGAAGTCTAATGTGCAAGTCCGCAGCATGTCTTCTAGGGTCTGGATGGTCCTCTCAGTTTGACCATCTGTTTGCGGATGATAAGCAGTACTGAGAGTAACCTTACTTCCCATGGCTTCTTGGAAGCTTTTCCAGAAATGGGATACGAACCTTGGGTCCCTATCTGACAGGATGCTTGTTGGAACTCCGTGCAGCCTGACGATGTTGTCCATGTACAAGTAAGCTAGCTTATCCAATCCGTAGTTCATTCGGACGGGCAGAAAATGCACGGATTTTGTTAACCTATCCACGATTACCCATATTCCATCGTGGCCTAGTCTTGTCTTCGGTAGACCAACTACAAAGTCCATGGATATGTTTTCCCACTTCCATTCTGGAATTTCCAGTGGTTGTAATAATCCTCCAGGTCTTTGATGTTCGGCCTTGACTTGTTGGCATACGTGGCATCTTGCAACAAAGTCAGCAACATCTCTTTTCATCCCATTCCACCAAAAGTGTTCTTTCAAGTCTCTGTACATCTTGGTACTTCCCGGGTGGATTGAGAATTTGGACTTATGTGCTTCAGACATCACTTCCTGATTTTGACCAATTCTCTCAGGCATGGTTGGGCTGAGAGCGATGATAATACCACCTTGCTCATATTCTTCTGACTTAGCGCATCGGCCACCTTATTTGCCTTTCCTGGGTGGTAGTTGATCGTTAAGTCGTAATCCTTTAACAGCTCGAGCCATCGTCTCTGTCTCAGATTTAATTCCTTCTGGGTGAATATGTATTTGAGACTTTGATGGTCGGTGAATACTTCGCATTTTGCACCGTAAAGATAGTGTCGCCAAATCTTTAGGGCAAAAACCACCGCAGCAAGTTCTAAATCGTGAGTTGGGTAGTTGCGTTCATGCGTCTTTAGTTGTCTTGAGGCGTAAGCAATCACTCTGCCATCTTGCATGAGCACACACCCTAATCCTTCTTTCGACGCATCGCTGTAGATGGTAAAGTCTTTGTCTCCCATCGGTAGCGTCAGAACAGGGGCAGATGCAAGCTTTGTCTTCAGAGTCTCGAAGCTTGTCTCACATTCTTCGTTCCAGTTGAACTTGGAGTTCTTCTGGGTGAGTCTAGTGAGTAGCAAGGCTATAGAAGAGAATCCTTCTACAAACTTTCGATTGTAGCCGGCAACCCCAAGAAACTTCTAACCTCTGTCACCGTCTTAGGTGTAGGCCAGTACATTATGGCTTCTACATTCTTTGGATCTACTGATATGCCAGCTTCGGAAATTATATGACCTAGGAATGCCACACTCTTCAGCCAGAATTTGCACTTCTTGAATTTGGCGTACAGTTGTTTCTCTCGCAGGGTCTGGAGAGTAATTGGGAGATGTTCCTGGTGGTCTTCTTCGCTTGATGAATATACTAGTATATCATCTATGAACACCACCACAAATATGTCGAGGAATGGTCTGAATACACGGTTCATGAGGTCCATGAAGGCCGCCGGTGCATTGGTTAGACCAAATGGCATCACTGTGAATTCATAATGACCATACCTTGTCCTAAATGCAGTTTTAGGAACATCCTCAGCCCTGATCTTTAGCTGGTGATAACCGGACCTCAAATCCAGCTTGGAGAAGGTTGTAGCTCCCTTGAGTTGATCGAAAAGATCGTCAATTCTCGGAAGAGGATACCTATTCTTGATTGTGATCTTGTTCAGCTCACGATAGTCGATACACAACCTCATAGATCCATCCTTCTTCTTGACGAATAAGACTGGAGCTCCCCAAGGTGATACACTGGGTCGGATCTGCCTTTTGTCTAGCATTTCTTGTAATTGATCCTTGAGTTCCTTGAGTTCTGCAGGTGCCATTCTATAGGGTGCCTTGGATATTGGGGCCGACCCTGACACTAGGTTGATCTCGAACTCAATTTCTCGATCAGGCACTTTTCCAGGTAAGTCATCTGGAAATACATCTGCAAACTCTTGCACCACTGGGATGTCTTCTATCTTGAGCTCGTCTCCTTCTTTTATTTCTTGGATCATTGCCAAGAAAACTTCTGCTCCGGTCTTCATGGCTGTCCATGCTTGGGCCGCCGAAATCAGGGACTTTCGCTCCTTGTTATTCCCATAGTAAATCAGCTCTTCTTGGTCGAAGGTTTGGAGCTTCACGCTCTTACCTCGGCAATCCACCATTGCATGGTTCTTAGATAGCCAATCCATCCCTAAGATGGCGTCGAA
>KV004047.1:0-11732 GCA_001598015.1 Dorcoceras hygrometricum | reverse complement strand
AGTCGCGATTCTTATTACTGTTGACGAATCTGTTAGTAGTCGAGATATAAGTACTGTTGACGAATCTGTTGACAGTCGCTATTCAAGAAGCTGTTGACAGCTGATGAGCAATGTTGAACAAGAAGCTGACAACAGCAAATGTAACAGTGAAGAAAGCGACGTCGTGCTAAAGAATCAGCAGATGGTTAGAGTTCAGCAGATGGCTACAGTGGAATGGATTCAGCAGAAGCACAAAGACAAAGATTCAGTAGATGGTTTCGCGCTAAGAACCAGCAGGTACTTTTCTCAAGAGGAATCAGCAGGTAGCTTGTTCATCCAGACGCAGCAGCAGTGAAGTATATTCAATCAGTCGAGGATGCATAGAAAACGATGTCGTTTGAATAAGTTGATACGACATCGTTTGATCTACCCAATCGTGGGAAGTCCAGTCGCAAGCATTTGAAACCAACGACTGGACAACCAGCTGCAAGCATATTGTTACCACCAGCTGGACAACCAGACGCAAGCAACAGCTCATCCAGTCGAGAGCTTCTATGAACTAGCTGTTGCTATGCATTTAGTCGCAAGCTTTGCATATACAGTCGACATGGTATCCAGACGCAAGAAAAGCAAAAGTAGCGAAGCGTGGAAACCAGGGGCAAAGTATCCAGTCGACAAAGAAACAGCTGTTGCGCGAAGTGTTGTGACAAAGAATAAACAACAGCTGAGCGAACAGCTGTTGAACAATTTGTTGGAGTATATTCAGCCATTCAACGCAATCAACGCTCAATATGGAAAGAATCAATGGTTGAAATAGAGTCGTGCAATTGCCTAAATTCAAGGGAACAAGATTTGTACTATTCTGGGAAATAGTACAATTTACAGAGGAAGTTTGCACGGAAATGGAAAGACGACAAATTAGCCTTGACAAGCGCAGAAGAGTTTTGGAATCTACAGTCTAACGGCCATATTCAAACAGAGGCTATATATGCGAAGGCAATGCCATTGAAGAAGGTTGACGAATAGACGAGAGTGAAAGCGATAGATGAGAAGACGTTGGTGAGACGAACAGACGAGAGTGAAAAAGATAGACGAGATAGACGCTGGTGTCGCTGTGAGGCTGTCGCAGAAAACACATTAATTGCACAGTGCACCAGCAGAGGGAAAATCAACAGAAAGACGAAGCAATCGACCGCCATTTAGAGAGGAGCTTTCACGAGAGTCGATTGCTGAGTTTTAATTAGCTTGTGTAGAAGCAATTTCCCTAGTGTGTGAGAAACAGAGAGTTGAGCGTTTCATTGTATCAAATCTCACACACAGAGATTCATTCACATTGTATTAGTGAATGAATCTCAAAACGTTTCAAACAGTTCCCGTCCAAGCACGATGACGTAAAACTCATGTGTATGTAGTCAGTCACACAGTTACGGCTGGTGTGCATTGTTGAAGTCTAGGAGTTCTCACAGCTGCTGTTTGTGGCATCGGGTCTGTACACGAGTTGTAAGATAAAATCTTCTAGTGGATCCTTCCGAGGTGGAAGAAGGGGAGATGTAGGACATTGAGGTCCGAACTTCCAGAAACAAATATGCTGTGCATCGGTCCATTTACTTTAAGCTTTCAGCATTGCATATTTACTTTAGCATTCGCATAATTCAGCACTTGCATTTTATACTTAGCATCGCATACAGTACAGCACACAAGCACTTGTACAAGTCTCGAACAGATTTATGTTGTACATAAATCTGTTTGAGTTGTTTTAAAATATAGGATTCAGTTCTGGTATTTTCCGCATGATTTTTAAATCATACCAGATTTGTCTCCGGTGCTCTTCTGGTGAGTTTTTATGTGTTCAAGAACAAGAGGTATTGCACCTCATCCTTTGATTAGCAGCGCAAAATTTTTATTAACCTTTCAAAGCAGCGCTGCTAAGTGTCTTTCGGTCCTATCAGCATCACTCCCTTCATCGGAGCTACTCTCAAAAACATATGGTCAACAACCTCAAAACTCAGCTCCCGTCGTCTATTATCTGCATAACTCTTATGTCTGCTCTGAGCAACTCTCATCCGCTCTGTAATCTTTCTAAAGGCCACAGCTGTTACCACATCTGGTCCGAAACCAGCTCGTTCTCCTACTTCATCCCAGTGAAGAGGTGTTCTACATTTGCGATCATAGAGAGCTTCGTATGGGGCCATCTGTATAGAAGATTGGAAACTGTTGTTATATGCAAATTCTACCAACGGTAGCTTTGAATCCCAGCTCTCTGGAAAATCCACAATACAAGCTCTGAGTAAATCTTATAAAATCAAAATCACCCTTTTTGATTTACCATCTGTCTGGGGGTGAAAGGCTATGCTAAAAGTCAACTTCGTACCCAAAGCTCTATGTTAACTCTTCCAAAAAGCTGATGTAAACTTCGGATCTCTATCAGATACTATCGAAACTGGAACACCGTGCAGCCTCACTATTTCCTTCACATACAGATCTGCATATCTATTTACATCATATGTTGTCTTAACTGGTAAGAAGTGAGAAGACTTAGTGAGTCTGTCTACTATAACCCAAATGGAATTATATCCTTGAACAGTCTTGGGTAAACCAACCACAAAATCCATAGCTATACACTCCCATTTCCATTCTGGAATAGGCAGGGGCTTCAACATTCCCGCTGGTCTTTGGTGTTCAGCTTTCACCAATTGGCACGTCAAACATTCAGAGACAAACCTTGAAATATCTCGTTTCATTCCTGGCCACCAATACAACTTCTAAAGGTCTTTATACATCTTAGTACTCCTCGGATGTACAGAGTATGGAGCTGTGTGGGCTTCTGCCATCAGATCTGATCTCAGGGTGTCTACTTGGGGCACCCACATCCAGCCCTAAAATCTCACTATTCCTTCTTATTAAAAGTAGAGATTACTACCTCTCTCTATCTTTCTTAATCCACTTCTGGAGCTGTTCATATTTCGTCTGTCCCTCTCGAATCTGGTCTAACAGATTTGATCGAATGGTGAGATTTGCCAAAATCATAGTACCAGCACTAGGTACCAACTCTAATCCGAACTTCTCAATATCATAAGCTAATGGTCTTTGAACAATGAGCTGGGCTAACCCAACTGATTTCCTACTAAGGGCATCAACCACCATATTGGCCTTTCTTGGATGATAGCTGATTGTACAATCGTAGTCCTTCACCAGCTCTAGCCATCTCCTTTGCCTCATATTGAGTTCCTTTTGGGTGAAAAAGTATTGAGGCTCTTATGATCTGTGAATATCTCACACTTATCCCCATAGAGGTAATGTCTCCAAATTTTCAAGGCAAAGACTACTGCTGCTAGATCTAAGTAATGGGTGGGATAATTCTTCTCATGATCCTTAAGTTGTCTGGAGGCATAAGAAATTACTCTACGGTCCTGCATCAGCACAGCACCTAAACCCAACTTGGACGCATCTGTGTAAAACACAAACTTCCCTTGATCAGATGGCATGGTTAGCACAGGGGCTTCTATCAACGCCTTTAACTTATCGAAGCTGAGCTGGCAATCTGGTGTCCAATCATACTTAACCTGCTTTCTTGTTAGCGAGGTTAATGGGACTGCTATCTTCGAAAATCCTTGAATGAATCGCCTGTAATATCCAGCTAAACCCAAGAAACTCCTTACTTCTGAAACAGATTTGGGAACTGGCCACTCACGAACAGCTTCCACCATAGCTGGGTCTACCTCCAAAACCTCCTTGGATATAATATGACCTAGAAAAGCCACTCCAACCAAAAATCACATTTACTAAAATTGACAAACAATCGCTTATTCTTCAAAACTTGAAGCACTGTCCTCAGATGGTCTGCGTGCTCAGATCTGGTCTTAGAGTACACGAAGATATCGTCTATGAAAACAAATACGAACTGATCCAAAAATGGTTGAAAAACTCTATTCAATAAATCCATAAAAGCTGAGGGTGCATTAGTAAGTCCAAAGGACATTACCAGAAACTCATAATGGCCATAGCGGGTTCTAAAGGCCGTCTTATGGATATCGGTTGGCTTAATATTCAACTGGTGGTATCCAGATCTCAAGTTGATCTTAGAAAAGACTATCGATCCATTCAGCTGGTCAAACAGATCCTCGATCCTAGGAAGGGGATATTTATTCTTAATGGTCAACTTATTCCGCTCTCGGTAATCTATACATAACCTCAGACTCCCATATTTCTTTTTAACAAATAAAACAGGGGCTCCCCATGGGGACGTGCTTGGTCTAACGAATCCCTTATCCAACAGATATTGTATCTGTTCTTTTAATTCCCTCATCTCCGATGGAGCAAGGCGATAGGGTGGTCTAGATACCGGTGCTGCTCCTGGCACTAAATCAATTGTGAATTCTAGCTCTCTATCTGGTGGTAGTCCATGGATATCTTCTGAGAAAAACTGGGGAAACTCATTTACCACCTCCACATCTGAAAGTTGGGGTTTACTAATCATAGTTAAGGATGTTAGGCTTGCTAGGAATCCTACCCCTCCTTTCCTCAAACATCGTTGAGCCTTAAGAAATGATATAATGCACGGAATCTTCCAAGTCTAATTGGCTTCAAACGTAAAAGAGTCTCCTCTGGGTCGGTTAACCACTACTGTTCGGAACTTAAAGTCAATTACTACTCCATACTTGGTCAACCAGTCCATTCCCAAAATCATGTCAAACTCGGGCATCGGTAGCACAATCAAAACTATGGTAATCAATCGCCTTTGAAGCCTAAGTTCTAAATCTCGAAACAGATCGTAGGATACTAACTCTTCTCTTGAGGGTACATTTACGCAAAAGCCTATAGTTACTTGGTCGGGTCTGATGGGTAACTTCTTAGCAAACTTGGCTGCTATAAAAGAATGGGTAGCTCCTGATTCTATCAAAGCTATGGAGGGCATACCAGCAATCAAGATCTTATCCGTAATCATCGTCGAATCTGGGTTGGCTTGCTCAGCTGTCATCACAAAAGCTCTACTGGTCACAGCTGCTTTGTATTTGGGCAATTCTTAATAACATGCCCTAGCAACCCAAATCTGAAGCAGACGCTTTGACCAAGTCTGCGTAGACCTGAGTGATTCTTCTGGCACTTGGGGCACACAAGTCTGTTGTTGCTAGCAGGAACTGCACTAATGGGTTGGATAGGTAGAGGTTTCTGCTCTTGAGGCCTATGATGATTCTTATTCTGTTTCTTAAACGGCCTCTGGTCTTTCTGCTGGAAGGCCTACCTCTTCTGGTGCCTTTCTTCCTCCACATATTTTCAATCTCTCTCAATTCGGAGGGCTCTATCCACTGCTTCTCTGTAAGTCTTAGGCACAGATAGCCTAACATTCATCTTGAACATAGGCTTTAACCCTTCCACAAAGTGACTCAGCTTCTCCTCTGGGTCGTTACCAATGAGAAGTACAAAATAACAACCTTTTTCAAACATCCGTACATACTCCTGTACTGTCATACTCCCTTGTTTCAACGTCAGGAATTCCCTCTTCAACTCAGACCTCTTGTCTGTTGTGAAGTATTGTTCAAAGAATACTCGCTTGAAACCTCCCCAAGTCAGATTTTACAAGTCCACAGATAGCTTAGCTCTTTCCTACCAAATCATAGTGTCATCCCTCAACATGTAGATAGCACACCTGGGCCTATCCAAATCTGGCATGTAGAGGTACTCAATGATAATCTCCATCGACTTTATCCAGCTTTCAGCAACCAGTGGATCTGTAGTACCACTAAACTCCTTCGGCTTCTGTCTTTGAAACTTCTCTTGAGGATCGTGCTTGGTCCTCTACTGCTGGGTGATTGTCCATTACCTCTACCGGTTTGTTCTACCAACAGCCTTAGGAGTTGGGCAATACTAGCATTACTATCTGGGCTCGGTTCTTCTAAGGAGGTGTTTCTTCTACCTTTTACTCGGCCAGACATCTTAATATAATCCACCACAATATGAACATCAGAAAATGATAAATTAAAAGACAAATTCTCCGAAACATAAATAAAACTCACAGCTCGAGAAAAACGATCGACGAAATTTGTTCCAATCGAAAGTGTGCGTGTTTATCTCAGGACCATGCTCTGATACCAAGTTGCGACGCCCACACCCATGGGTGTAAACGGATTCGGATAAAAATAAAAGAGGAAAATAAGGGCTGAAATGATATATTGTAAGCTGTATTTCTTACAATCTAAAAAAATCGAAATACAAACACACTTGGCGCCAAATAATAACTAGTGGAAACAGATTTGAATAACCGATTTGATATAAATTGCAAAGTTGCGATATTACAACAACTGGAACTCTATTTGAATTCACTATTGTTGTAATAGATCTAATACAGATTTGACAAAAGATCAAAAACAACAATAGCTGCACGGAAAACATCGGCCATTGATAAACACATGCACCACAGCTGGTTCAGCTCCCACCGACCGTCTGCCCCAGATCTGTCTCACCTGCACCATTTAAAAGCTAATGAGCCTAGAGCCTGAACAAGTAAAATCTGAGGATAACAAAATCACTTAATGCAGGCAGAAGTCTCATATCTGAACATAACTTAGTTTAAAGGAAGGCATTTAAACATAAACATCTTTCGTAAATTCAGATCGGGCAATAACCCAATCTCATCATTATTTTCTTGTGGTTTATGGCTTAGAAGCTCTCCTTAGGTCCTTTGGCACTTGATCAAGCTACTTCTGAATTCAGTCTTTATGGCATGAAGCCCTATATGAAGGGACAACTGTCTTGACAGCTGATCACCCTTCTTTTATGACCTTATGTTATCTACGCCATAAATCCTTTAAACTAAACATTTATTCCTTTAAACTCATATCTGATTGAAATCAAATCTGAAAATCATCGGGGTCACTTCATTTCAAAACTCGCTTCTCTTTAAAATCTCACTGAGCATCAGATTCGACTACTGGGGACTTCTTGCTGAGGTGAAAACAGAATTGGATAACAAAATGGTGCTCGAGTACAAAACTGATCTTAGCCGTAAAAACAGACTCGACTATAGAAGTGGTATCGCTAACGCTGAAACAGATGTGATTAAAGGAACAATATCATTAGCTTAAAACAGATTTGGTTAGTGAAATGGTATCGATAGCGCCGAAACAGATTCGACTATCGGGGATACGTCGCTAGCGAGAAAAAAAGATTTGAATATAGGAGCGCTATCGCTAGCAAGGGACTCGGATGTGACCATGGAAATGCTATCGCTAACGGGTAAAACAGATTCCACTAAAGAAAAATATATCGCCAGATTTAAAGAAACAGACTTGACTAGCGAAATGACACTGCTAGTTTGAAAGTCAGATTTGACTGTAGAAACAGTGTTAAGTCCGAAACAGATTCGACATCTGTAAAGCAGACTTGACGGGGAAATTCAGATCCGACATGAAAATTTCAGATTTGATCATAGAATCTTGTTGTTAGTGTAGAAAAATAAAATTAGCTACTGAACTAGTGCTGCAACCTCTCGACGACGTCCAAGATACCAGCTCCGCCTATATAACCGGAACAAAATCCCAATTTTACCAGCATCGCCGATTACTTGGAGTCAAGTCCAGACGTCACAATTCACCAAGGAGAAGAACTTCATAATCTTTCAAGGAACTAGAATCTGATTGCTCAATGTTTTAAAAACAACATCGACATCTGCGCTAAAACATACTGGAATTATTTTGAAACCTAAAACAAACTATGAACCCGATCTTTCGTTTTAATAAACATGCTTGAACATTGATATATCTTTAACATAAACAGGCAAGAAAACAGAACTGAGGAAAATCAATCTATGCTTTAAATGGTGCAGCAAGAAATTTGCTAAAAGCTCCCATCCACTGTTTAAATTTAGAAATTTTCCAAAGGGTTTTGAAGAGAACAATTTGCTCAATTTGAAGCATTTTATTTTCGAAATCTGAGATCTGCTCGAGTTGTGTCTGAGGCGAAATCTGTCCGGAAACCTTCTGAATTGTGTCTCAAATAGGAAATCATCTTTTAAAACACTTAAAAATAATCTTAAAGCTGAAATCTGAAAGCAAGAATTATCAACATGGCCCTTTAAAAAAAAAAGGGATAAAATTGTGGTCCTATGGATTTTGGGGCGTTACACAAAATCTGTTACTATTTGACTAACGGCTTTCATGATGTCTGTAGTGCACTTGATTGAGGAAACATGGAGATATCCAAACTGGAACAGTGAGGGGACGCCCAAGCTGGTCGAGTTGAAGATATCTTTGCTGGTACAATAAGGGGACGCCCGAGCTGGAACAACACTGTCTTTACCAGGTCGATGAAGATTTCAAGCTGGTCAACCAGATTGGTAAAGGAGAAGAGCAATTCAAGCACAAAATCAAGTAGAGTTGAAGTGCAGTGGATGAAGCACAGAATTGCTCAAGTGCAGATCAAGTGCAGCGCACAAGGGCAGTGATTGAGTGCGGAGCCGGGTACAAGACCAGTGATCGAGTGCAGATACGATCACCAGCGGAGTACAATATACCTTGCTGAATGACCAGTCGAAGGACCAGCTGGAAGGTCAGCAAGGAATTTAGAGCTGTTCCAATGAGAAGATAGACTGGCTCGAGGTGACCACCATGGACGAGGAAGAATCTGCATGCTGGGGGGCGCTCGGACAGTCTCCATAAAACCAAGCTGGCATACCCAAGAAAACCAGCATGGAGGATAGCTCAAATGAAGAATATGCTCTATATAGGGAGAAGATTAGAAACCAGCTGGTTAAGGACAAACTAGCTGGACAATATGATCAAGAGATGATCCAAGGAGAAGGGACTCTATCAAGCAAAGTCATGAACAATCATAAAATGGGGAAGAACTTTGCTAGATAGAGAAACTAGAAGCTCTGAATATGATGAAGATCAGCTCAGGAGCGATTGCAAATGAGAGGAGAAGAAGAGAGCTTTGAACAGCCTGAAGAAGCAACCAGCTCGAACAAGACCAGCTCAGTGCAGAACAGAATTGATGAACAAGCTGGCAAGCTGGTTAACGTCAAACCAACTCAGATGGCATGGCAGATGCCATCAAATCTACGAGCAAGGAGATTTGAATACAATGCTATACGACAAATATTGTTTAGTATTCAAATCGACTTGCTTGTATTGTCTTCTCAGTACAGTGCTCACGTGTCTAAAATGAAGAAAAGTCTGCGATGCATTTATTGACAAAGGACACAAAGTACAACAGTGTCAGAAGACCTTTCAACGTCTACAAATTTGTGTCCAACGGACAAATTTCCATGCAAGGATATAAATCAGAGCACAAGCAGCTAAATGAAGGGGCTGAGAAGAGCGAAGTCAAAACAGTGTCGTGCGAACCAAAATGTAAATATGAGAAAAACACACAACACTGAACCTGGGAAGACAATGACAAACCAGCTCGCACAGGAGCACTTCCCGTTGTGTGTGCGAGATTTAATTCCTGAGAGTTTGATTATACACTGTAAATCTCACACACGATTCACTCACATATACTTTGAGAGATCTGATTAGATTAGCTGAGTGAATCAGATTAAATGACTTCCATTGTAGTCTTTGGACAGAGACGTTAAACAAGTCTAGTTGTCTTTCGCACTGAGACGTTAAACAAGTGTATGTAGTCTTTCGCAGTGAGACAGTAAAGAAGTGTCGCCTTTCCCACTGAGGCAATAAAGAAGTGAGTTAGACACACGCAGCTTGCGGGCTGGTGTGCAGTGGTGTGGCTAGGAGTTCTTGCGGCTGCGGGTCGTAGGAGTGGGTTTCAGTGAGGGTCATTGTAATCAAAGTCTTCTAGTGGATCCTTCCCGTTGCGGAAGAAGGGGAGATGTAGGAGATTGAGCTCCGAACTTCCATAAACAAATCAGTGTATTTTCTTTACGGCTTTCAGTACCTGCATTCATACGCATTGCAAATTTGTAACTGTATAATACTGTTTAAATGGCCTTCGAATTTAAGAGTACAGTTTAAGTTATTTCCACATGTTTTAATACATTACTCAATCTGTAACTCGATGAACAAGTTTATTAACCAGATCGCTCGGTCCTATATCAAGCTGGTTTCAGCATTCAACTGGAACCAGCATGTTTAAGCAGCTGGTTTCAACAATCAGCCTAAACCAGCGTGCTTACTGCGAACCGATTTCAGCGTCCAGCTGGATCCTATGCTTTTCACTCGATCTGGTTATACCCTCTAAGTGCTGGTTATTGACAGAATAACTAGTAAATGAAGATACTTAGAGGACTCGATCCTAACAGAAGTTCGAATAGATCAACTCAGCTATCATATCCGAATAGAGTCCTGACTAGACCAGAGGAGCTTTGCCTATCAGCTCAAAACCTCATCCTTAACTATCTAGAATGACGTATGCAACGGAAACATCCTGAAAACTTTTCTTTTAGGATACATTCATACAAATCAGTATTTTGAAGAAAAACTAAAAATCAACTTCATAAAAGCAAATCTTGCAGGCAAACTTTGACGATCAAAACACTTCTGGGAACCCACACTCATTTAGAAAATAACTTCAGCTTAGACCAAAACAATAAACTCTGAATAAAGTCGAAACTCAAACGCACAAGCTGAAATGAAAGTAATATGTTGCAACGCCCCAGTTTTAACGACTGTCCCCACTATACCAACACTAGTCTTTCCAGCGTGTTTTGTCCTCACTCGCACGCACCCTGAGAAACTTCCCAGGGGGTCACCCATCCCAAGATTGTACAAAGTCAAGCACGCTTCGCTTCACCTTGGAGTTATTAAGTGATGAGCTCCCGAAAAGAAGATGTACCTTGTTGATATGAGTAGTACCAATTAAATCTGATAAGCCTACCTCAACTAACCTCAACTACCTCTATGACATCCCATTCTTGTAATCCTTCTCATTCCGATGTGGGAAACGTTCATTCACGTGCCCCTTCTCCTAGAAGTCTGCCAAGAGCCGCTCATTGTCCATGCAACCTCTTCGCACTGACGATCACTCCCCGCCATCCTTTGAGCCCCGGGCTTCACATGCCCACCAGCTTCCACTTGGTTCGTCCTCGAACCACACTGTACTAAGAGAGGTCGGCTCTGATACCAACTGTAACGCTCCAGTTTTAACGACTGTCCCCATTGTACCAACACTAGCCTTTACAGCGTGTTTTGTCCTCACTATCACGCACCCTGAGAAACTTCTCAGGGGGTCACCCATCTAAAAATTTTCTAAAGTCAAGCACGCTAAACTTTGGAGTTCTTAAGTGATGATCTCCCGAAAATAAGATACACCTTGTAGATATGAGTTGTACCAATTAAATCTGGTAAGTCTACCTCAACTAACCTCAACTACATCTATGACTTCCCAATCTCGTAATCCCTCTCATTTCGGTGTGGGATCGGTTCATTCATGTGCCTCTTCGCCTAGAAGCCTTCCAGGAGCCGCTTATTGTCCGTGCAATCTCTTGGCAGCGGAAATCACTCTTCGCCCTCTTCTGAGCACCGAGCGTTGTTAGAGTAGATGCCCAACTAGCCAACTTGTGGCGTGTGGGTTTTCATTGACTCTTGTACAAACGATCTTTATATATGATATTCGCATTCTTTTATATGGCATTCTTTACTTTCATTATGTGTGTAATGATTTACAATTGTGTTGAGTAAAGACCTAGATTACACTAAAGCGTATGTTAGATGTGATAGTGGGTATGACGGCTATCATGAAACACATCTAATAGTCGCTGTGTATTCTGAACATGTTCCTAGTCGATTGGGCCGTCAAAA
>KV004045.1:11408-21471 GCA_001598015.1 Dorcoceras hygrometricum | reverse complement strand
TGTGGTCAGTACGGGCATTTTGCGAGAGTGTGTCCGTCAGCTGGAGCACAGCAGACCGCGGCCCAGCCTCAGGGTTGTGGGGGTCAGTCTAGTGGCCGTTCGCAGCAGTTTCAGCAACCCCGTTTTGGTGAGGCTCCGTGTAGGCCGTTTCAGCAGCCTGGCCCTTCGCGTGTTGGGCAGTCGTCTCAGCCTTTCTTTCCAGGACCCCAGCAGGCGCAGGTTAACGCCTTCACGCGGGAGCAGGCCGAAGAGACACCAAGCCGGGTGATTGGAGGTACATGCTTTGTCTTTGACTTTCCTGCTCGTGTGTTGTTTGACACCGGTGCATCGCATTCGTTTATTTCAAATTCTTTTGTTGTTGAGCATGGGTTGTGTACCGTCCCTTTGCGTGATGCTGTTTCTGTTTCTACCCCCGGTGGAGTGAATCTGTTCTCGCAAGAGATTTTGTTGGATGGTGTGCTGCGGTTTGGTGAGCATGCCTTGTTAGCGAATTTGATCCGTTTGATGCTTTGGGATTTCGATTGTATAGTTGGGATGGATGTGCTGTCCAACTACAGGGCCTCTGTGGAATGCTTCCATGGTATTGTGCGCTTTAGGCCTTTGTCTGGTGAGAAGTGGGACTTCTACGGCCAGGACTCGAGATCGAAGATTCCGTTGGTCTCCGCGATGGAGATGTTTAGCTTGTTGTCTTTGGGGAATGCTGGCTTTATGATTTACGCTTTGGATGCGTCTTCTTCTTCTAGTGTTCAGCTCAGTGACGTTCCCGTGGTGCGACACTTCTCCGACGTGTTTCCGGAGGAGATTCCTGGTTTTCCTCCGAGGCGGGAGATTGACTTCAGCATAGAGTTGGTGCCTGGCACAGCTCCGATTTCTCGTGCCCCGTATCGTCTAGCGCCTGCGGAGTTGAGAGAACTCAAGGTACAGTTAGATGATTTGCTGGAGAAGGGTTTCATCGGCCCTAGTATGTCACCGTGGGGAGCGCCCATTTTGTTTGTGAAGAAGAAGGATGGCTCAATGCAGATGTGCATTGATTTCCGTCAGTTGAATAAAGCCACTGTGAAGAATAAGTACCCGTTACCGAGAATCGATGATCTGTTTGATCAGTTGCAAGGTTCTGCAGTGTATTCTAAGATTGATCTTCGTTCCGGGTACCATCAGCTCAGATTAAGAGAACAAGATGTCGCGAAGACTGCGTTTCTTACGAGGTACGGACATTTTGAGTTTTTGGTGATGCCGTTTGGGTTGACAAACGCGCCTGCAGTATTCATGGATCTGATGAACCGAGTCTTCCGAGAGTTCATAGATCAGTTTGTGATTGTTTTTATAGACGACATCCTGGTGTACTCGAAGACTCTGAGGGAGCACAAGGAGCACTTGGAGATGGTTCTTCATAGGTTGAGAGAGCAGCAGTTGTATGTGAAATTTTCCAAGTGCGAGTTTTGGTTGGACCGCGTAGTATTTCTGGGCCATGTCATTTCAGCAGATGGCAATTCTGTGGATCCCAGTAAAGTGGATGCTGTGTTGAACTGGGAGCGATCGAGAAATGTGTCTGAGATTCGCAGTTTCTTAGGTCTGGCTGGCTATTATCATCGTTTCATTGAGGGGTTTTCTTCTATAGCTAAGCCGATGACCCAATTGACCCATAAGGATAAACGGTTTTTTTGGACTGAGCAGTGTGAGAATTCTTTTCAACTGCTCAAGGAGAAGTTAACTACCGCGCCTGTGTTGCCTTTGCCGTCCGGTTCAGGTGGTTTTGTTGTTTGTTCCGACGCTTCGCTAAATGGATTGGGTTGTGTGCTGATGCAGAATGATAGAGTCATTGCGTATGCCTCGCGGAAGTTGAAACCGCACGTCTAAGGACCAAGAGCATCTTAATACTACGGGATGGAGATTCTACCCGGCTGAGGATTGTGTGATGGTTTCATTTTTCCAAGTGGAACCGCAGATTGTTTCTAGCATTCGAGCAGCTCAGAGGACCGATCCGTCAATTCACGAGTTGAAGTTGAAAGTCAGGGCTGGCGAACTTGAGGACTATTCTGTCTCGTCCGATGGTTGTTTGTGTTTCCGGGGCAGGTTGGTTGTGCCCAATTTGATTTATTTGAAGGAGGAGATCCTTCGAGAAGCGCACTGTAGCAGACATAGTGTTCATCCTGGTGCACGGAAGATGTACCATGCTTTGAAGCCGCACTTTTGGTGGGCTAGCCTGAAGAGCGATGTTGCTGGTTTTGTCGCTCGTTGTTTGAACTGCCAGATGGTTAAGGCTGAAAGGATGAGACCTGGGGGTCTGTTGCAGAGTTTAGAGGTGCCCCAATGGAATTGGGAGCACATTGCGATGGATTTCGTAACGCATTTGCCTCATTCCAGCCGAGGATGCGATGCTGTTTGGATAGTTGTAGACCGTTTGTTTAAGTCTGCACACTTCATTCCCTATGGGATGACCTTCTCGTTGAAGAAGATGGCAAAGATGTACGTTGATTTTGTTGTTAGATTGCATGGTGTGCCTGTTTCAATCGTGTCTGACCGAGATCCGAGGTTTACTTCCAGGTTTTGGAAGAGTTTGCAGATAGCTTTGGGCACTAGATTGGCTATGAGTACCGCGTATCATCCCCAGACAGATGGCCAATCTGAGCGAACTATCCAGACGTTAGAGGATATGTTGCGTGCTGTTGTGTTGGATTTCGGAGGTAGTTGGCAAGACGCATTGTCTTTGGTTGAGTTTTCGTATAATAACAGCTACCAAGTGACGATTGGCATGGTGCCTTTCGAGGTTTTGTATGGCCACAAGTGCAGATCGCCAGTGTGTTGGGAAGAAGTGGGGGAGAAGCAGCTATCTGCCCCTGACTTTGTGCAGCAGATGAAAGATCACGTGGATCTTATCAGACAGCGGATGAAAGCTGCCCAGTATCGCCAAGCCAGTTATGCGAATAAGAGGCGTCGACCTCTTGAGTTTCAGGTTGGTGATCGTGTATTTCTCAAAGTTTCTCCGTTTCGTAGTGTGATGCGCTTTGGACGCAAGGGAAAGTTAGCCCCTCGTTACGTTGGTCCGTATGAGATTATCGAGAGGATTGGCCCTTTGGCGTATCGTTTGTTGTTGCCGTCCGAGTTATCTTCTTTGCATGACGTCTTTCACGTTTCCATGTTGAGGAAGTATGAGCCAGATCCGTCTCATGTGCTTGGAACTGACGAGGTAGAGCTAGATCAGTCGTTGAGCTATTAGGAATATCCTTTGCAGATCCTTGGCAGAAAAGAGAAACAGTTGAGGAATAAGACCATTCCGTTGGTGATGGTACAGTGGAGCAAGCATGGTAGGGAAGAAGCTACTTGGGAGCTGGAAGAGAAGATGCAGCACGAGTGGCCGCATCTGTTTGAGTAGCTGTTGGGCTATATTTTTCCAGTAGCTTGTAGTTTTGCTGTTTTCTTCCTTAGTTGTGGTGATGTGTTTGCTCAATTATCTTGAACTCTTGGCCTAGTGTTGGGCGAGTTCTGGTGTTAGTTTTTGTTTCTATTTTAGCCTCTGCTGTTGTTTGTTGATTCAGAATTGTTGTTGTGATTTCGAGGACGAAATTCTTTTTAGTGGGGGAGAAATGTGAGACCTTATTTTGTATTAAGGATTAATTGTTGGAATTAATCGGTTTATTAAGAGATTTTGTGGTTTAGATCTCTGTTTTGAGTTTTGAGTTACATTTTTCGGGTTCCATTTCGTGTATTGAACAATTCTGGATGCTTTCGTGTTTTTGAGTTTTTGAGGCGAAAGCTGGTTTGTGGACTAGCAGTTGGTCGATGGCGAAAACAGTCGTAGCTTGTTTTGGTAGCGCAGGGCATGAAATGCCGTCGTTTGAGATGTTGCGACTGGTGTTTCGTATATTGCGACTGGTTGTGCACTGTAGCTGCGACTGGTTTTATGCGAGGAGTTGTTGCGTCTGGATGAGCAGTCGAGAGCTATGGTCAACGCGGGTCAGCGCTCCTGTGCTTGCGACTGGTTGTGTTGGTACGTTGCAACTGGTACCAGACGAGGGAAGCGTTGTGCGTTGTTTTGTGTTTTGCGTCTGGACCCAGCTGCTGGTAGTATGCGACGTCGTTTGGATAAGTTGGTGCGACGCCGTTTTGAGGACCAGTCGATGGTTTGCCTTGTGATTGATTTTAGCGTCCGGTCGACTGGCTGTCCAGCTTTTGTATTTTCGAAACAGCGTCTGGTTGTCCAGCTGCGAGAGATTGTTCGCTACGGTAGCTTGCAGCTGGTGATGATCACTGTAGTTAGCGACTGGATTTGTTTAGACTTGGTCTTCGAATTTGTGGTATCATTTCCCATACTTAGAAATTTCCAGCCTTTTGTTCCTTATCCTTCGAACCCTAGAGCACTGTTCAGCCGTGAGTTTTCCGGCGAATTCCCAGCGTTTCCGGTGGTTGTTTTGCTCATATGAGGTAGCGTTGGACTCCTATCGAGAATCTCTATCATCCTACACCATTTTTTGGAAGCTGTCGTGGGCTGGAGCGAAAGCACGAAGTTGCTGTTTGTGTTCGTGCGTTTCGAAGTTGCAGGTAGCTTTTCGAATTAGCTTCGAGATCTTGTTCCTAGCCTTTATATTAGCTTCCTGTTAATTTGTATGGGTTAGATTGAGCGCTGGTTTTAGTGTTTAAATTCCAGCCGTGAGCTTTGAGTTCTAGTCGTGTGCTAGTAGTGGTTTGCCATGAGCTTGGTTGCAATTCCCTGAAATCTGTGCATTCTGTATTTGGACAGATTTGTGCAGGCTGTGACTTGCTTCGTTCCTTGTGGGAATTAAGGTACGGATTTGAGCTTATATTACGGCGAGGTGATGGCTTGGATGATTGTAGTTGCTGGTATGTGGAATTGCCGTGCCTGCTGGTTGTGTCCTGTTGAGGATTGTGTATGCTGTTTGTGTATTTGCTGCGTTGCATATGTTTATATGCTTGCATTCCCGCATGTTGCATACACGCATGGTATTCCTTTTTCCAGCTTTGGTAGTCTTTGTACCTTGTTGTATTGTTGTTGTTTCTTACCAGGATGTGAGGGCGAGCGGCAATACCGCACTCTCATCTCCCTGCTGGGATCGTAGCCACCATGCGCCGAGTGGTTAACTACCACAGTTCATGGGCGAGGCAACAGCAGGTTGAGTTGTTTGATGCATCCGGTAAGTGGGTGTAGTATCATATTATTGCTCTCCGTACTGGGGTTTGACCCCATGTCCCTCCGGGGCTTGGTTTGTTTCTTTGTTGCGTTGTTTTCAGGAAACCCAGGTTCTACAGCTGGTCGTGGTTTCAACCCAGCTGGTGGTGCCCCAGGAGGTGGCTAGTGTGTCCCAGTAGCATATAGCATATATATATATATGTATCAATTAGCTAGGGGGATGCCCTGCGCTTTGTTGTTGTACCCGTAGGGGGAATTTGATACATGTTTGAATTATGTATGCTTTGTTGTTGATTGTTTTATGATTTGGGAAACTTATTTTAAGTATCGTTGTATTTTAAATTATATGTTTAAAACCGTCGGGCCTAAAAGCGAAAATTTTACCCACTTTTTGATAGCTTCCACATGTGTTTATCTGTTGTGAGCACGAGGCCTGACAGTGTATTGAACATTGAATTGACATACATGCATACATCTTGAGCCTGATTTACAGATTGATTGATGACCTGATTTAGAGCCACATTGTGACTTGCCGATAGATTTGTCGTGCCTGAAAAGTCCAATGCTATCATCGGAGTGGTGACCGACGGATTGGTTGTGTCTGAAAACCACCGAGCTGTGATGGGCTGATGGGCTCTGAAGATCACGGACCGATGATTTTCCCGGTTGATACACCGTGCGTGGTATAGAGGCTCAACTGAGATGATTTGCCAGTTGATTCACTGGTCTAGCTATCCTACCCTTGATAGCCCTCATGCATTTCATGGCATCGATTATAGCATGTTGCATGATTAGCTGTTTTGATAGCTCTTCGTATTGAGGCTTGACCTCGTATTTGTTTTCCTGCTTTTGTGTTGTTTGGGTCAGTGTTACCAATTTGCAGGATCTTCAGGTAACCAAGCTGGACAGAGTGGAGCGCCAGCTTTTCGATCCCCGTTTCCTTGAGTCCCAGTCTACTTTTACTATGTATTGAAACGGGGGATGCCCCGTGTTTTTATGTATTGGGGATCTGTATTTGATTTGGGATTTGTCGTTACCTGTATCATATGAGTTTGAGTTAACTCATATTTTGAGTATTGATATTTTGAATGTATGTTTTGAGTTCAGGCCCATTTTATTTCGAAAAATTTTTAAGCCCTGTTTTTACGCTTCCGTGATTATGTGCTTAATTGTGCTCTAATATTGTGTGATTAGCACGGGACCTGACACCATAGCTGTTCAACCGTTGAAGTGCCAATTTCCCCATGGAATTGGTCGGAGCTAGGCGCCTAGACGCCAGCAAGGTATATTCTAGACATTCTATGAATGTTTTTATTGTTATACAGGTGTATTGACCGTTCCCGGGCTCCAAATTTTTCATTCTTCCGTTGCGCCCCGGGAGCGGGATCCGGATCCGTCGCTGTGCCAACACATAGTCCCCTGTGGCCTAAGGGGTCCAATGAACTGCCTCTTCACTTACGCCTGCTACTTGTGCTGCGGCTGAAAAGACCTCTTCCTCTGTGCTTCCAACTGAAAATACTTCAATGTCCGCTCTGACTGAAGGCCCTCGTCAATGCCTCAACACAGTCTATCGGATCCGACATCAGCACATCCTTACGAATAGCAGGTATCAGATCGTCAAGAAAGTGCTGCAATTTCTCGGCTGGGTTATCAGCAATCACGGGCGAAAAGTGACAGTGTGACGCCCAGACCGGTGGGAGTCAACGGATTGAAGTGAAGAGATTAAAGAGGAAAACTAAAGGGTTAATGCATAAATTGGGAGTTGTATTTCCTTCCAAGATTGAATTGTATAACAGGTGGCACGAAATATAAATGATAAGAACAGCTTTGGGATTCAAAATTTCATTCGAAATACAAACAAGATATTACAACTTCTTGAATTCTATTTGAATCCTCTATTGTTGTAATAGATCTTAATATAGTTTTGATAATCAAATAAAATAATACGGAAACGATGGCCTTCAATAAACACACAATATTGTTCAGCTCGCACTTCCTAACTGCCTATGATCTTCCTCACCTACATTAAGAAAACTGTGAGAACTGGAATTATTAGATGGTAATTATGAGTTAACCAGATCAGATTAGTGTTTAAACCAAAGAGATACTTCAGCTGGGTAAGCTGCTGGTGAAGAGACCAGCTGAGATGCGTGCTGGTCCAGAGTATTGTACTGAGCTGATAGTACAAGCTTTTCGGGTTTATAGGGATCGGTTTTGCTACCAACTGGTCAAAGGTTTTGTGTGAACTGGTTGAGGTAAATAGTTTCAAGTCCAATGTAATCTGGTACGAGCTTAGAGGTCTGCTGATGGGATGTTTTGAGGATCAGCCAAGACCAGTTTTGGTGTGAGCTGGTTGGACAGATTAGTCCTAAGCTGGATTGTCCTGTGAGCTTTTTAGAGATCAGTTGAGGAGAGTTGGTGTAAGCTGTTGGCGACTATCGGGTTTGATTTGGATCAGATCGGGTGTGAGCTAGCCTGAGAGTATAGCTCCAATCTGGGTTGTTTCGTGTGCTGGTTTGAGTTTTTCCGTGAGATGGTTTCGAGGATATCAGCTTAGAGGTGATCAGCTTTGGGATTTACTGTGTTTGTGCGAGCTGGTCTCACCTTAGAGATATGTTGGATGCTCCGAGCTGGTCTTTTGGAATGCGATCTGTTTTTAGGGTCTGTGTACCTAAGCTGGAAAAGTGGAGAGGTCTGATCTGATCTGAGCACTGTAGACCAGACCGGGTTTGTGTGAGTGATCCAAGCTGGATGTGTGTTGCTTGAAGTACCTGAGCTGGTCAGCTGAGCGTTGTGCTAGACCAGCATACTCCCTGAGCTGGTTTGTTTTCCTGGGCTGGTCAGTAGTAAAGTCTGAGCTGGTCTGACCTTACTGTAGCTTTGAATGGAGTCTATATATACAAGTGTTGACCAACACTTAGTTATTTCACGACACACATCTTATATTCTCCCGTGAGTATCCCGACTTATATCTTCAAACCCTCGTGACTACTGTTCATCCGATAACTTCTTCTTTCGATTGCTGGAGATTGGCTGGTTAGAGTTGAGTGAGAGTACATAGATTGGAAACCCCTCTTCGAGGCCAACGTTCTTGTACCAGTTTAGAGTCGGAAGGAGATCTGATAGAGATAATAGTTGAGGAACAGCGTGAGCTGGTTCTTGAGAATTTCCGACAGAGTTAAGCTCTAGTTTAGGTAACCGTGTTCTACTAGTGCTAGTTTCTGTCCCTAGCGTTTATCTCTGAGATGAGTAGTGCTCTTTTAGCTACACGTAGATGTTCTGGGCTGCTAGGCTTGAGACTGCGAGCTGTTTAAGCTTGAGTAGAGATGATTTTCTTGAGTATCTTGACAAATTAGGTCCTTTCTTGTGGTTTTTTCCTTGATTTAGGCAGAGACTTGAACAGAGATATAAGTGTGATACGCTGTTAGCTGAGCTGAGGTATTGTACGAAGATCTACGAAAGGTATGGATTGAGATTAAAATAACAGCTTTGACATAAGCATGAGAATATTTCCAGCGTGAATTTATTGCTGTGTATTCGTGCTGGCCGTAAGCTGAGTTTGCTTACTCGTGATGTTCTTGATGATTATTTGGTTGCTTATGTTTGATTATTATGCGTTGTCTGGGAGTTGATTCTGTCTTACATTCATGCATAACATATTGAGCCTGTTCATTTGAGAACCGATTAATCACTAGGTCGTGATTTGCCGGTTAGGTTGTCGTGCTTGAGAATCCAATAATTTCACTGAGTCGTGATTGCTAGCTGAGTCGCTGTGATCTGTATTCCAATGATTTATTGATATTCTGATTGCCCAGTTGAGTCCTTGTGCCTTGATTATCGATGATTCTTGGTAACCATTCATGCATTGCACGACTTGAGATATTGCATACCTTATCTGATTGCTGTTATTTGAGTGCTCTTCGTACTGAGTTTTGACCTCGTTTTATTTCCCTATTTGGGGCTTCTTTGGTCTTGTGTTTTGCCTTTGTAGGTTCTTCAGGTAATATAGCTGGACCGAGTGGTGTTTCAGCTGGTAGGCCCCATTTTGAGTCCCAGTTATGTATATGTATTGAACTAATTTACCAGG
This sequence comes from Dorcoceras hygrometricum, assembly GCA_001598015.1. Taxonomy (NCBI): domain Eukaryota; kingdom Viridiplantae; phylum Streptophyta; class Magnoliopsida; order Lamiales; family Gesneriaceae; genus Dorcoceras; species Dorcoceras hygrometricum. The sequence continues at coordinate 12,238 of KV004045.1, read as the reverse complement.
GGATGCCCTGCGTGAAATACTATATTTGAGATTTGTATTCAGTAATTTATTGTATTAATTCTGGTACTGTTTCATTGTATGGTTTTTTGAGTTAATCTAGAGTATGATTGTATTTTGAGTTGTATTGTTAGTTCTGTTGGGGATCCGGATCCGCACCCCGGCAGGCAGCAGAAGAACAATAAATTTTAACCGGGATGCGATCAATACGAATAACAACAATCAATGTATCAACATACATAGGGTGTTTCAGGCGTGTTACCTCGCTGGCACTTGTGCCTGGCTCCAACCGGTGTTTCAAGAACCCGGCGCTTCTCGGTAGATTGCGGTAGATACGCCAATCCGGTCCACGACCAGATTCGAGACTCCTTCGTCAGACTGCACTAGAAGTCCTGACGAAATCAGCACGATCGGATTCTCCTTGAAAAACTAGGCCGGAACAAAATTCCGGCGAAGTTGGGCGGCGGCGGCTGCGGCGGCGGCCGAGAGAGGAGAGGGAGGGCGGCTAGTGCTAGGGTTAGGGTTATAATGATAGTCTAGTTTTGAGTTGTTCATTAATGAAGTCAATTAGTCTAATTAAATAGACTTAAAGTTGGACTTGGGCCGGTCCAACGGGCCCGGGTCCAAATGACGATATCAATCGCTGCGACTTCATCGTAACTCCGATCGTCGATCAGATCGGACCGATTGACTCAGTTTCCAAAACTGAATGTTATGATGTGAAAAACAATTTTTCAGATCATCAAACCCTAAATAGCAAAATGACCGTTTTGCCCCTCAACAGAGTCAAATCCCGGTTTGACCCCTGTTGACCTTTAGGAAGTCATACTTCC
>KV004044.1:7705-19086 GCA_001598015.1 Dorcoceras hygrometricum | reverse complement strand
TTTAGCGACGTCGATTCACATTTAGCGACGCAAATTCAGCAGTTGGCGATTTAGCGACGCAAATTCAGCAGTTGGTGATTTAGCGACGCTGATTCACATTTAGCGACGCAAATTCAGCAGTTGGTGATTTAGCGACGCAGAATCGGATTTAGCGACGCAGATTCACATTTAGCGACGCAAATTCAGCAGTTGGCGATTTAACGACGCAGAGTCACATTTAGCGACGCAGATTCTCATTTGGCCACGCAAAATTCAGATTTTGGCTCACGAATTCCAGCAGTGTTACAAGTCAGATTTCATGGTTTTAACCGACGAATTTAAGAGTTAATTGCCAATTAAAACCTCTTAATTCAAGGGATTAAATTGTGAATTTGTAACATCCATTTTATGGCCATAAAGGCAGAGAATTAAAACCTTAAATGACAGGCCTTTGATTACCCTCCTCAACACCTATAAATACCAGACTATGACCACTCGACTCGGCCCGATTGAACCGACCCATCGTCCCAAACGAACCGGCCCAAACCAAACACTCAACCCTAAACCTAAAATACACTCTCCTGCACAAGCTGCCTCCGCGACCAGTCTCCGGTTTTTACGTTTGTTCTCCCTGCTCCGGCCACCACTGCCGGAGCCCTTCCGGCTGGACCACCCCCATGTCCAGACGGTTCTAACGTGACCGACCTTGCCTCAAACCGTGACCTAACCAGGGAGAAAAGGTCGCTGCTCGTGGACGCACCAGCCATACTGCGCGCCGTGCGACCACCTGCTGGTATTCTCGTTCGTTCTCCTTGATCCGGACACCACTGCCGTAGCCCTTCCGGATGGACCACCCCCAGGTCCCGTTGGTTCTAACAAGACCAACCTTGGCCCAAACCGTGGCCGCAACGGTACGCACGAAGGTTGTGAACCAGACGCACGCGACCCACAGTAAACACACAATGCACGGTGTAAAACTTCAAGCCACCGGTTTGACCCTTAAACCTCCACTTAGAACCACGAAAAGCCACTCCTAGGACCACCATGAACCACTTAACAACGAGCCCAGACCCCTCAAGCAGACCATGAACCGAAGCCATGCAAAAGAATTCAAAACCGTGAGGTGCACATGAAGAGAGACATATGATCATGGACATGTACATTGAGATCTGAAACATTCACATAAAATTCATGCATAATCTTTGTAAAATCAGTATATTATGATTTATATGGTGAGAAAAGAAAGAATATAACATGCCTTGGTTGATAGAGAAGCGAAAATACGTGATACAAGAGCGGAGGACAATGGAGGAGATCACACCTTAGAGTTCCAATGAAAACCTTGCAAATTTTCGGCCACCAAGGGGAGAAAAGAGGCTGGAGTCGGCTGGTTGGAGGAGGGATTAGGGTAATTTTCGATTTAGAGGGGTGATGAGTGAATGAGAGTGTACAACAAGACCCCTCTACCTTGTTTTAAATCAAATTAAAAGGATTAATCCCAAAACTAACCCTCCTTTAATTAAAAAGGCCTAAAAATGATAAAAATTCAGACTCCAAGCCTTATATTTTCGTAACATGAGGTCTCTCAATTTTAAAAGTGTCATAAAAGTCATAAAAATGGCCCGTATAGGCGAAAAACGGGTCCCCCTCGGTAACCGTGCATAAAATCTCATTATTTTGGAAATTTTGCATAAAATAAAAATATTTTGCTTTAAAATATGTCTAAGGACTAAAACATTTAAATATTTTCGATTTGGTCGTCTTCGGACTCGTCTCCGCTTACCGGTCTCAAACCGTACCGTAAAGCTATATGCACACGTAACACATAAAATCATCATATAAATACATACATGACATGAAAATCATATTAACATAAGGTTTTTCCTCCTAGTCATGCATTCAATTCACGTAATTAGGATTTCTAGGCATTACAACTCTCCCCCCTTATAGAAATTTCGTACTCGAAATTAAGTTACGTACCGAAAAGCTCTGGATAGCGCGTCCGCATATCGGCCTCGGTCTCCCAGGTAGACTCATCTGCTGAGTGATTCTGCCACCGGACCTTGACCATCGGAATCCTCCGCGCTCTAAGTCTGCGCTCCTCTCGCGCTAAGATCTGAACTGGTCGCTCCTCAAAAGACAAGTCTGGTGCCAACTGAAGCGGCTCAAAATCCAACACATGAGATGGGTTCGGGACGTACTTCCGAAGCATCGAAATATGGAACACGTTATGCGCTGCTGACAGGCTGGGTGGTAGTGCTACACGATATGCTAACGTACCAACCCTCTCCAAGATCTCAACGGTCCAATGAATCTCGGACTGAGCTTGCCTCTCCGGCCGAAGTGCATCACGCCCTTCATAGGTGATATCCTCACAAATACATGGTCCCCTACTGCCAACTCCAGATCTCGTCGTCTCCGATCGGCATAACTCTTCTGATGACTCTGAGCTGTCCTCATCCGATCTCGTATCCTGGTCACAATATCTGCTGTCTGCTGTACCATCTCTGGTCCAGTCAAAATCCTCTCGCCAACCTCATCCCAATGCACTGGAGACCTGCACCTCCTCCCGTACAAAGCTTTATAAGGAGCCATCCCAATCGATGCCTGAAAACTTTTGTTGTACGTGAATTCTACCAAGGGCAACCTAAAATCCCACGTACCTTGAAAATCTATCACACAGGCTCTCAGTAAATCCTCTAGAATCTGGATGACTCTCTCCGACTGACCATCTGTATGCGGGTGAAAAGCCGTACTGAAAGATAGCTTGGTCCCCAATGCAGCATGCAAGCTCCTACAAAACGCAGAAGTAAACCTGGAATCCCTATCTGACACAATAGAGACTGGTATGCCATGCAGCCTGACAATCTCTCTAATGTATAGCTCTGCATACTGAGTCAATGTGAAAGTGGTCTTCACCGGTAGAAAGTGTGCGGACTTGGTGAGTCGATCCACAATCACCCAAATCGCCGTAAAGCCTCTGGGACTTCTGGGTAAACCAACCACAAAATCCATCGTGATGTTCTCCCATTTCCACTCAGGGATAGGGAGTGGCTGTAGCAACCCTGCTGGTCTCTGCTGCTCCGCCTTGACCTGCTGACAGGTCAAGCACTCTGATACAAATCGTCCGATATCCCTCTTCATCCTTGGCCACCAGTAAAGTGTCTGCAAATCTCTGTAAATCTTCGTACTCCCTGGGTGAATGGAATACGTCGATGCATGGGCCTCTGATAAGATCTCAGCTCTCAACTGCTCAGTGTTGGGTACCCACATGCGACCCCTGAAACGGACTATCCCATCCTCAACTGTGTACAAACCTCGTTCTCTAGCCTCATCTCTCTGTCTCCACTGCTGTAACTGCTCATCTGCAGCCTGGCCGTCCCTAATCCGATCACGAAGAGTCGGCTGAACTGTGAGCGCTGCGAGGCTAGGCGCACAGCCTCCTGAATAAAACTCCAACCCAAATCTCTGAATCTCGGTCTGCAGTGGTCGCTCAACAGATAAACACACCACCACTGAAGTCTTCCGGCTCAAAGCGTCTGCTACCACATTAGCCTTACCCGGATGGTAGCTAATGTCACAGTCATAGTCCTTCACCAACTCTAGCCATCTGCGCTACCTCATATTCAGCTCCTTCTGGGTGAAGAAGTACTTGAGGCTCTTATGGTCGGTGAAAATCTGACACTTCTCTCCGTACAAACAGTGTCTCCAAATCTTCAGTGCGAACACTACTGCTGCAAGCTCCAGATCATGTGTCGGATAGTTCTGCTCATAACTCTTCAGCTGTCTCGACGCATACGCAATAACCTTACCTCCCTGCATCAGAACTGCACCCAAACCTCTCAAAGAAGCATCTGTAAAAACCACAAACTCCTCGTGGTCCACTGGCATCGCTAATACTGGCGCTGAATTAAGGGCCTCCTTTAGCTGATCAAAGCACCTATGGCAGTCGGCACTCCACACATACTTCACATTCTTCTTGGTCAAGGCTGTCAAGGGCACTGAAATAGAAGAGAAGCCCTTAATGAATTTGCTATAGTAACCTGCCAAGCCCAAGAAACTACGAATCTCTGCTGCATTCTTCGGAATTCCCCAGTTCTGAACTGCCTCCACTTTCGATGGGTCAATAGAAATCCCATCTCTCGACACAATATGCCCTAAGAAAGCCACCTGCTCTAGCCAAAACTTGCACTTGCTGAACTTGGCGTATAACTTATGCTCCCTCAAAGTCTGCAAGGCTGTCTGCAAGTGCTGCCTATGCTCCTCAAAGCTCCTCGAGTAAATCAGAATGTCGTCGATAAACACAATGATGAACTGGTCTAGATACTGCCTGAATACCCTGTTAATCAGATCCATGAAAATCGCTGGGACGTTCGTCAGACCAAACGGCATCACCAAGAACTCGTAGTGGCCGTAGCGTGTCCGAAAAGCAGTGTTGGACATGTCCTCCTCTCTAACTCTCAGCTGATGATAGCCAGATCTCAGATCAATCTTCGAGAACACTGAAGCTCCCTGCAACTGATCGAATAAATCCTCAATCCTCGGGAGTGGATATCTGTTCTTCACGGTAACTCTGTTCAACTCCCGATAGTCAATACACAGCCTCATGCTACCATCCTTCTTCTTCACAAACAGAACTGGTGTGCCCCATGGAGAAAAACTAGGGCGAATGAACCCCTTATCAAGCAACTCCTGAATCTGCTCCTTAAGCTCCTTCATCTCGGTAGGAGCCAATCGATACGGTGCATTAGAGATAGGCACGGTACCCGGCATCAGCTCAATCGAAAACTCCACCTCTCTCTCTGGTGGAACTCCTGTGACATCGTCGGGGAAAACATCTGCGAAATCCCTGACTACCTCCACATCAGACAACGAAGGGCCTGCTGAATCTCCTGGAGCAGTAACACTGGCCAAGAACGCCTGACATCCGTGCTTAACCAGCTTTCTGGCCTGTAAGAAAGATATAAATCTAGGCTTCCGCGGTCTCCTAGCTGCCTTAAATAAGAAGGCCTCCTACCCTGGCGGTCTGATGGAAACTGTCCGCCTCTGAAAATCAATCACTGCTCCGAACTCTCTCAGCCAATCCATGCCTAGGATGAGATCAAATCCTGACATCGGAAACACCACTAAATCTGCTTGGACTGCATGATCCTGGAACATCATCGTCAACCCCTGAACCACGCTAGTCATCGTCAACTCCTCTCCTGACGGAACCATAACTGCGAGAGCCATACCCAAGCTCTCCGGCGTAATACCCATCCTCTGCGTGAGTGCACTCGAAATAAACGAGTGAGTCGCCCCTGAGTCTAGTAATGCAAGGGTAGTAACACCAAGCACACGAATCTCGCCTGAAATGGACACAACACACAGGCACGCGCTTACAGTCACACTAGTTCCCAAGAGCAGTTTAGATACCTAAAACAGTTCTAAATTCTCTAGTCCTATCCGTCAAATTTCTCAAGACAAGCCCTAGAGGTCCTACAGTTCTACTTAGGTTCCAATCCTCAGCAACTAGCGGGTCTGTAGTCCCCGCAAACTCCTTGGGTCCCTGCGTGCAGCACCTCTCTGCGAAATCCTCCTCATGCGACTTCCCAGAATGCTCCGACTGCCTCTCTAGGATCCTGGTGATCCCGGCTAGCATGCTCACGCTAGCCCTCTCATGAGGCTTCAACTGCGGAGGTGAGTAGGAGGTGCATCGTCATCCTGCTGCTGCTCTCGGTTGCGACGGGGAGGAATTGTTCTGGTACACCAAAGCCTTATAACGTAAATCTAAGTGCATGACCAGGCGTCTAACCTTTAAAATCTAAGGTAGAACTAAGGCAAAGATAAACATGCAGCATGAAACATATACATAAATAAAAAATAAAACTCACAGACTGGCAGTGCGACTACCGAGCTCCACACAGCAGGCTAGTACCCCACCATAACCACCGCTCTGATACCAAGTTGAAACATACTAAACCTCTATGAATTTTTTTTTTAAAAGCCGACGTGGAATAACATTTAATGAAAGCGATAAATAAAACCATAACTTAAGCATTAAAAATAACATCTCAACATGCGATAAAACGACTGCAAAAATCCTTAATCCACGTCTCGAAAGCTAATCATAAAAATCAGAGTACAAAAAACTGTTTGCGGAAAAACTGAACATGTTTAAAAGTAGGTAACATGAAATAACTAAGCGGTCACGGGGTAACAGCCGCAACGGAGCATCAGACGTCCTCACCGCCGGTCGGAGTAATATCATCAACATTATCATGCTCACCTGCACCATATAAACCTAATGAGCCTAAAGGCCCAGCATGCTATATCCGCTAATAACAAGGTACATATAGTAAAACCACATACAAGCACATAAGTGTATAAACATAATTTTCATGACATGCGTGCATTAAAAGGCCTTAAAACGTTAAATCATGCTGTAGTCGTACATAAATCATCATAACATATATGTTAAGGCATAGCATAATACATAACATAACTAAAAAGAACATGTGAGTCGTATCCATGAAGTGAGAGCCATTAAATTCGATTGATAAATCTATAAACTAACGTACGTGGCGGTGTGGTTCACCCGACCTTACCTCGGGATCCCTATATGTCACACATCTATGCTTGCCACTTCACCATATTGTGATCACATGGATCCATAGGCTCATAATCGTTATACATTAACAGGGGATCCCCGGGCTCGGCTACCCGTCTAACTCCCATCGTTACTTTGCCCCACCACACTTCAATTTCTCAAAAACATTTTCATACATTCCTTAACATAATTTAAACTTTCATGATGCATGCGTTTTATAAAAATTATGCAACTTTAAAACCTTGGACCATCAATATATTCTAATTTTCTTAAATCATTACATACTTAAAATACATAACCTAGTACATATAACATTAAAAGTATATTCATGGGTCTATCCATTATTTTTCTTCTGCCCGGTCAAGGACTGGCTCAAGCGACTGGCCCACTAATTCTAAGTCCCAAAGCCTCAACTCAAACTTAGAACAATCCTAAGCCCAACTCATCTTGGCCCAACGACTAAGAACAAACCCTTTTAAATTCATTTGAAGGACTCGGCCCAATATCGTTAAAAAGGCTTAAAATTCTTTAAAATAAATATCGGCCCAAAGTCCACTAATTTGGCTAAAAACCCATTTTAAATTAAAAATTCCAGCAACTTAAAATAGATTTTGACTTAAAATCATTGACCCAAAAATAATTTTGACCCGAAACTAATTTTAACTTAAAAAGTTGACTTGACCCGGCAAAAACGACCCGGACTTTAAAAATAAAATTGAAGGACTCGGCCCAATATCGTTAAAAAGGCTTAAAATTCTTTAAAATAAATATCGGCCCAAAGTCCACTAATTTGGCTAAAAACCCATTTTAAATTAAAAATTCCAGCAACTTAAAATAGATTTTGACTTAAAATCATTGACCCAAAAATAATTTTGACCCGAAACTAATTTAACTTAAAAAGTTGACTTGACCCGGCAAAAACGACCCGGACTTTAAAAATAAAATAACCCGGCCCAAAAATAAAATAACTCGGACCGAACTTCAAATATTGACTTGACACTTAAACCACTCGACCCGGCCCGATTGAACCGACCCATCGGCCCAAACGAACCGGCCCAAACCAAACACTCAACCCTAAACCTAAAATACACTCTCCTGCACAAGCTGCCTCCGCGACCAGTCTCCGGTTTTTACGTTCGTTCTCCCTGCGCCGGCTACCACTGCTGAAGCCCTTCCTTCTGGACCACCCCCAGGTCCAGACGGTTCTAACGTGACCGCCCTTGCCTCAAACCGTGACCTAAACAGGGAGAAATGGTCGCTGCAAGTGGACGCACCAGCCATACTGCACGCCGTGCGACCACCTGCTGGTATTATCGTTCGTTATCCTTTCTCCGGCCACCCCTGCTGGAGCCATTCCGGCTGGACCACCCCTAGGTCCAGGCGGTTCCAACAAGACCAACCTTGGCCCAAACCGTGGCCGCAACTGGACGCACGAAGGTTGTGACCCGATGCACGCGACACATACTAAACACACACTGCACGGTGTAAAACATCAAGCCACCGGTTCGACCCTTAAACCTCCACTTAGAACCTCGAAAAGCCACTCCTAGGACCACCATGAACCACTTAACAACGAGCCCAGACCTCGCAATCAGACCATGAACCGAAGCCATGCAAAAGAATTCAAAACCGTGAGGTGCACATGAAGAGAGACATATGATCATGGACATGTACATTGAGATCTGAAACATTCACATAAAATTCATGCATAATCTTTGTAAAAACAGTATATTATGATTTATATGGTGAGAAAAGAAAGAATATAACATGCCTTGGTTGATAGAGAAGCGAAAATACGTGATACCGGAGCGGAGGACAATGGAGGAGATCACACCTTAGAGTTCCAATGAAAACCTTGCAAATTTTCGGCCACCAACGGGAGAAAAGAGGCTGGAGTCGGCTGGTTGGAGGAGGGATTAGGGTAATTTTCGAGTTAGAGGGGTGATGAGTTAATGAGAGTGTACAACAAGACCCCTCTACCTTGTTTTAAATCAAATTAAAAGGCTTAATCCCAAAACTAACCCTCATTTAATTAAAAAGGCCTAAAAATGTTAAAAATTCAGAATCCAAGCCTTATATTTTCGTAACATGAGGTCTCTCAATTTTAAAAGTGTCATAAAAGTCATAAAAATGGCCCGTTTAGGCGAAAAACGGGACCCCCTCGGTAACCGTGCATAAAATCTCATTATTTTGGAAATTTTGCATAAAATAAAAATATTTTGCTTTAAAATATGTCTAAGGACTAAAACATTTAAATATTTTCGATTTGGTCGTCTCCGGACTCGTCCCCGCTTACCGGTCTCAAACCGTACCGTAAAGCTATATGCACACGTAACACATAAAATCATCATATAAACACATACATGACATGCAAATCATATTAGCATAAGGTTTTTCCTCCTAGTCATGCATTCAATTCACATAATTAGGATTTCTGGGCTTTACATTCCTAAAACAGCATTCAGAACCAGATATGACCATTACGAATTCACGGTAATGACATTTGGTCTAACTAATGCACCAGCGGCCTTCATGGACCTCACGAACCGCGTGTTCAAGCCATTCCTCGACAAATTTGTGGTTGTGTTCATAGATGATATACTCATGTATTCATCAAGTGAAGAATACCACGAGGAACATCTCCGAATTACTCTCCAAACCCTGCAAGAGAAACAACTGTACGCCAAGTTCAAGAAGTGTGAATTCTGGCTGAAGAGTGTGGCATTCCTAGGCCATATAATTTCCGAAGCTGGCGTATCAGTAGATCCAAAAAAGGTAGAATCCATAATGGACTGGCCTGCACCTAAGACAGTGACAGAAGTTAGAAGCTTCTTGGGATTGGCCGGCTATTATCGGAAGTTCGTAGAAGGATTCTCATCCATAGCCTTACCACTCACTAGACTCACCCAGAAGAACTCCAAGTTCAACTGGAATGAAGAGTGTGAGACAAGCTTCGAGACTCTGAAGACGAAGCTTGCGTCTGCCCATGTTCTGACGTTACCCGTAGGGGACAAAGGCTTTACCATCTATAGCGATGCATCGAAAGAAGGATAGGGTGTGTGCTCATGCAAGATGGCAGAGTAAATGCATATGAATCAAGACAACTGAAGACGCATGAACGCAACTATCCAACCCACGATCTAGAGCTAGCAGCGGTGGTTTTTGCCCTAAAGATTTGGCGACACTATCTTTATGGTGCAAAATGCGAAGTATTTACCGATCATCAGAGTCTCAAGTATGTATTCACTCAGAAGGAATTGAACCTGAGACAAAGACGATGGCTCGAGCTGTTAAAGGACTACGACTTACCGACCAACTACCACCCAGGAAAGGAAAATAAGGTGGCCGATGCGGTAAGTCGGAAGAATATGAACATGGTAATACTATCTTCAGTCTCAACCCAACCATGCCTTAAAGAATTGATCAAGCTAAAACAAGATCAAGATCCCAGCTTGATGAGGCTGAAAGAACAGATCAAGGAAAGGGAAGCGCCTGATTTCCGAACGGACCAAGATGGGATCCTTTGGATGAATGGACGACTATGTGTACCCAACGTCGATAACCTTCGTTAGGAAGTGATGTCTGAAGCACATAAGTCCAAGTTCTCAATCCACCCGGGAAGTACAAAGATGTACAGAGATTTGAAAGAACACTTCTGGTGGAATGGGATGAAAAGAGATGTTGCTGATTTTGTTGCTAGATGCCACGTATGTGAACAAGTCAAGGCAGAACATCAAAGACCCGGAGGATTGTTACAACCGCTGGAAATTCTGGAGTGGAAGTGGGAAAACATATCCATGGACTTTGTAGTAGGTCTGCCGAAGACGAGATTAGGCTATGATGGAATATAGGTACTTGTGTATAGTTTAACAAAATCCATGCACTTTCTGCCTATCAGAATGAACTACGGTTTGGATAAGCTCGCTTCCCTGTACATGGAAAACATCATCAGGCTGCACAGAGTTCCCAAGCATCCTGTCAGATAGGGACCCAAGGTTCGTATCTCGTTTCTGGAAGAGCTTCCAAGAATCCATGGGAAGTAAGGTTACTCTCAGTACTGCTTATCATCCGTAGACAGATGGCCAAACTGAAGGACCATCCAGACCCTAGAATACATGCTGCGGACTTGCACATTAGACTTCGGTAGCAATTGGAGCGAACATCTACCCCTAATAGAGTTCGCGTACAATAATAGCTACCACAGCAGCATAGGGATGTCACCATTTGAAGCCATCTATGGACGAAAATGTCGATCGCCGTTGTATTGGGATGAAGTTGGAGAAAAGGCCATCTCAGGACCTGAACTTGTCCAGGAGACAGTGAAGAAGGTAGCCATCATAAAGGAAAAACTGAAGGCAGCCCAGGATCGACAGAAGAGCTGGACAGATTTAAAGAGAAGACCCTTGACCTTCAAGGTAGGTGAAAAAGTGTACCTCAAGGTTTCACCAATGAAAGGGATAGTCCGATTCGATAAGGCCGGAAAGCTAAATCCCCGGTATGTCAGACCATTCGAAATCTTGGAAAGAGTAGGAACACTTGCCTACAGACTGGCCTTACCACCCAGTATGTCAAGAATCCACAATGTCTTTCATGTCTCACAACTAAGAAGATATATCACGGATTCTAGTCATGTTCTCGATGAAGAACAACTTCTTGTGGAAGGGAATTTGACCCAGGGACTGAACTATGAAGAAGTCCCGATTAGAATCGTGGATAGAAAGGACCAGGTACTCCGACGAAGAACGATCCCTTATGTCAGAGTTCTGTGGTCCAACCACACCGAGCGAGAAGCCACGTGGGAAACGGAGCAGAA